>PKRV01000125.1:819670-915273 GCA_003709505.1 Hyphantria cunea
ATATATATATAGAATATTGAATTTACTAATCTATCTAACGGGTTATCTAACAAAGAAAGAATTAACTTTGTAGTGCATTCGCTTGAATACTGTGGCTTTGACCGCACCGCCGCCCGTGCGGCTTCTTGCCAAAGCGAAGCTGCCACGACTGCAAGTAAGTATGATTAGTCAGTTTACGCCGTTGTATGAATTTATAAATTTATTTATTTGTATAGAATCACATACAGTAACAAAAATAAGATTACAATTTTATAAGTGTAGTATAATGTACGTCTCTTTCCAATTGTCTGACTAGTTATAGGTAAATACAGCATACTATATACGTTATTACGGTTCAAAGCAGAGAGAAATATATAAACATTGAAAAAAAACGCTAGAAACCAAGAAATCATGTCACCATAGACTAAAGACCACGTAACAATAAATTAAATTGAATCTAATTAAATAAATAAATATAATCGGATAAAAAAAAGTAACGAAATCATATAAATCCGATAAAATAAGATAAAAATAAATTAACTTATCAATTATGTAAATGAAACCAACAACCAACTGAATTAAAAAAAAAATAGTTAAATTAGACAAATGGACGAGAAACAAAATGAAATACGTAAATATACATACATATATTCTTATTTAACAAAAATAAGCACAGTTGAGTGTGGGTGTACCGACACTGTCTAAGGATCGACTATACTTATCACAGATTACATTGATAAATACTTAACACTACACTGGTAACACTGACGTCACAACGTCACACATGTTTTAACAGAGAGGCAGTACCGTGAGGTGCGGTTATTTTTAAATTTTAATTTTTATAAGTTAAATGTCGTGTACATTTGTTTACTACGGATTATAAACATTAAAACTTGCAGATGGAGGGTATGGAAGGAAGTTTCCAAGAGTTAAATTGTATACCACAAGATACTCGCGGGGCTACAAAACATTTATTGGTAATATTCAAACCTGTTTTGAACACTATCCATAATTTTGTTCTAATATTTAAATTAAAAAATAAATAATTTTGTTCCAAACATTATTCAAATGTTTGCCCTGTGTCTATATAATTATAGTATAAGTTTGATAATAGCGACCTTGAGAACTTGGTCTCCCGCACTTAGAAAGTTAATGTTAAAAACATTGGAAAATATACAAATAATAATCTATTTAAAAAAAAATACTAAATAAAAACATTTATTTCAAAAATGTCTATGATACATTCAAATATAGAATTTTATATTTTTAATATTTTTTTTTAATTCTATAGTATTACAGGAAGTCTAATAAAAGTTTAGTCAATCAGAAGATTGAAATAATATTGTAATTTACTTTTAATTTAATGAATGTTTACAATTTTCAGAGTTTAATATTAGACAAAATTCATCCCATGATACTTGGGTTGCACAATAAGTTGTTGTCATATGAAAACAATGGAGAAGAGTCATTGAAGCTGAAGGAGGTGTACACTCTGTGTTCAAGTCAAATTAATAAATGTTTGTTAAACTTATTTGATGTTCTTAAATTGGAAACACAACAAAAAATTCATTTGCAGGTAATTCTTTAATTTTAATAGTGAAATAATTTTGGTAACCATGTGTAGTTTATAATTTTTTAGTTTCATTGTTTTATACATATTTTACATTAGAATTGAGTTCATTTTCAGTAAATAACATATCTTAGTTGTTGCCTGTTACATTTTTAAGCTAAAAGAATTTTAGGGTTACATGAAAGATGAACATAAAATTTCATGAAAACAAAGTTATAAGAAGCGGGCAGCCAGTAGTTGTGTTTCTTATATTTCTAACTATCTGAGGACCACAATGTTACCTACTTTTGTTGTGGTACCTTTACAATAACAACCACAGGCAATGCCAAACACCAACTATCTGCCAGTGACAGTCTTGTCAAAAGTAGACCAGTCATTCCCGATTAGCCAGAATATACTGACAGATAGATCTATTTTTTAGTTTTTTGATGCAATTATCGTAAGTACTGTCATATGCATTTAGTGAAAAGCTGTTAATTTTAAATAATAATAAGTCTCTTTTTTGTACACCAATTTATGTAATTACAAGGTTGACTTAAAGCTATTCTAATGGGATGGAAGGAAGATTAGGGATGAAAAAGTATAAACACTTGAATTTTACTTATTTGTATAGATCTGCTTTTGTTGTCGCCCAAGCAATAAGTGAATTACTTGGCTGTATGACTTACTATTTATAACAATGGGGCTAGAGAGTGTCTTCGTAGATTAATTGCTGAATATAGTATACTTTAAATTTAGTACCAAAAATTTATGTATGGCATCATATGAATGAGCCAGTACAGCCATAGGATTTTGTTTGTTGCCATTTGTGTTAATAAATCTAATTTTCTTTACAAAGGAGAGTCGACAATATTCTCTGGAGAGACTATCATGGTGTGTTAAAAGACTTTTGTCCATTGAAAGTTATTTGGACGGAAAAACAGAAAAAGCAGAGGATAATGACAATGATTGTATTAATGAATCAATTAATGTTTCCACAATGTATTTTGTCAATTGGATTGATCACACATTTCAAGTTTTAGGAAAATTGTCCGATTCAGTATACCAAACTGATTTTAAGGATGCAGAACAACATACCGATCAATGGAAAAATAAAGTAAGTTTTTAGAACTTTTATTTTTTCAGAATATACTTTTCAAAATTTCAATTATGCTGGCTGAAAGGGCTCAAAGCAGTAATAATAAAACTGTTATTGGGGAAAAAATCATAATGAATGAGCTTACAGTAGATTTGTTAACACTGATACATAGTTTTCGTGGAACTAGTTGAACGGGGCGGACAGGTCAACTATATAGGACTACTAGAGCCAGTTATATTTTTTTTTCTTGTGATTATAGAAGAAAATAACTATGTACAACTAATGCAGAGATATTGATGTCTGGTTCCCATACTAATATTATACTAATGTTATGTTTCATGGCTTAACTGCTGCACACATTTCAATGAAATTCATGAAGATAAATGGATTCTTGAGGAATGACTGCTCTTTACTGCGATAATGATAGCGATAACGTAATTGGATAAGTAAGAAAAAGCTAATGGAGAATATATTTATTCTTTATAAAAAGACAATATACTGTATAGCTACTAGTAATACTTATTATATGCAGTAAAGCAATATTGGCAAGTGCAGGGTCGTAAAGTTACATCAACAACCCATAATTTCCCACTGCTGGGCTCGGGTCTCCTCTCAGGAGAGGGTAAAGGGCATACGTCCCAGCGCTGGCCCAGTGTAGGTTGGGGACTGGCAGCACAACGTTGTGGCTATGTAATCTTGCCGCAGGATGCTTTTCCAACAATGCTTCAAAACAGTTATTCTACGAAAAAAACCGGGACCGACTGCTTGTCGTGTCCTCCGAACCACGGAGACGCTTATGGCATCATGCCACCAGCGGTCACCCATCCAAGTACCGACCGCGCCGACGTTGCTTAACCTTGGTGATTGCTGTGTTGTGGGCTATGAGCGTATAGTTAGGTCTAATAAAACCACTGAATCATAGATTAAAAATGTTAATTAAAATTGTATTATTTATATTCCAGATGGTTGAATATGTCACCGAGCTTCATGTCTCTATTGATGAGCTCCTCCTGTCAGCTATGACTCTTTGCAGATATTGTCTCAATGATGATCAGCATATTGTCAAAGCTCGTTGTCAAGTAGTAAGTACAAATTGTTATGGAATTATTTTCGATTTATACCATCTTTTTAGTCTTTATTATTCCCAAGAATATTTGGGGCCGACTAACTAACCGGTTATAACTGAATATCATTTTATCTACCAAGCGACTGGCACGGGACCTCTATAACCCTGAGGGCAAACTGAATTTGATGACAAGTTGTTAGTACAACCCTCAAGGCACTGACTACCTAATAACGATTCCCATAGAAGTTCATGAGACCGAAAGCCCAGCAGAGCAGGTTACTGCTCTCCGAGCACGGGCTTGAAACACCGCCAAACTTTCATACTCTGTACAGTTATTAAGAATTTCGTATAAGAAAAATCTAAAAATAAAACAGCCCGACCCGGGAATTGGACCCGAGACCTCTTGTCGCATACGCTTATCGCCATTCGGACGAGACAGTCCAATATTAAATTATTTACGATTACATCATCAATTATTAAAAAAAAATCATAGATATATTATAATTCCAGGTTTTAAGAGAAACTAAGGCCTTATTAGGAGAATTGATTGAAGGTGATTTCAGTTCTAGTATAAAAGCTACTCCAGATGCACTCAAATTGCCTTTGATGCCTTCAAACATCAATGTATTAATTGATGTTTTGAAAGATGTTCTCTATTCGTTAGAAACAAACACAAATACTGCTCTACTGGCATTAGTAGTTCACTGTTTTAGCTACAGTAAGCCTGCTATAGATATTTTAAAAGAACATATTAGTAATGGACCAAAAAATCCTTGTTCTTGCTTAATGAAGAATGAAGGTGATGTTACCGAGAATTGCTCTTTTGTCAAAGAATTTGATTTATACAATGAGAGACTACTGCAGATTGGCAATTTTGCTGTATCTTGTTCTTCCGACCAACACAGTAAGTGTAAGATGTTTATTCTTTGTTTATTGTAGTACAAGTTTTTTCATTTCATTTTTCTCAATGTAAATGAAAATTCTGTCTTGAAGATTATCAAAATATTTTCATGACTGTTTTTTTTTGTATAAAAAAATAAGTATCTGTTTTTTTTTTTACGTAATAGGGGCAAATGAGCTGACGTATCGCCTGATGGTAAGCGATTACCGCGCCTATAGGCACCCGCAACACCACAGCTGTCACAAGTGCTTTGAAGTTAAAAGTGTGTCGTTTATGAAGACAACACTAAATTATACATCATATAAATATTTCTTATTCCAATAATTAATTTTAAATATTATATAAGTACTAGAAATCCTTTCATATATTCATATCATATTTGATTTTAAATCTTAGTAAGTAGTTAGCAATTATCGATTTGTACTACTACACGGACGTTTACAAAATTTCTAAATGGTAAACTTCAATTACAGGAATCTTAACTCTTCGCAGCGGTCTCGCCAGCTTAGAAGCATTAGATCCTCACTTGGTACCAGCTCTTATGATGGCTCCTTACAGCTATCATGCTAAGTTATTAATGAACTCTTGGACGCAGGAAGTTCAAGAGATTCGTGAAAGTATTTACTTAATTGTAGATCCAACTGCATTTGCTGAGGTGATGTATTTAAAAAAGATGTAGTCAATTAAACTTTTAAAAAAATAACGTATAATATGTTTACATTTTAGTCGTAGTATTATTTCGTATTCTGATAAGTCAAATTAACAGAACACAAAATAAAATGAATAAATATTTTCATATTTCCTTCACCCCTTTAATAGCAAGGTGACTGCAAAGAATATTGTTATAGCTTGTCTATTTGGATTTAATATATCGCTCTTCGTGATAATATTTAATATGGAAAATTGCAAACTGGTGTTGAGTCCAATAGCGCAGAAGCTTATGTTGGACCAAAATAGAAAATAGTAGACATTATTTATCTTATACTACATCATATTATACGTTATTTTCTTTAATGAAAAATCGTTACGTATGTTCTAGACGTGGTAATTAAATAGATAGATAGAAAACTATTTATTTGCACACTATAATATTACAGTTAGAAGAGAGTACATAAAATGTGAGACGGAGTGTACCAAGGGCGGCCTTATTGCCTAAAGCAATCTCTTCCAGGCAACCTTTATAATGTAATGTATAATATAAGTGATCTAATATATTTAAATGAACAGTTCTTGTATACAATATTTATTTATTGATCTATAACTTAATGCACAAATATATGCATCGGCTAATTTTGATTTAGATTGTATATATGTTACTGTAAAAGCTCGTATATTGGTTAGTCTTAGTTTTTACCAGTAAATCTTAAAATTTACCGACATAAGTAAGTATTTTAGAAAGCCATATTTTTTTCGGGTTCTTTACCATTAGAATTTAGTACATGCTAGGTTTTACGAGTGATGGCTGGTAAATGATAGTTTTGAGAATAAAAACTAGCGGTTAGGTTAGGTTGTTTTTTATTTCTTTTATAACGAAATAAAAGGAGCTATTAAAAAAGCAATCTTAACCTAAACTTACAATGTCACTATAACTATGCCGTTAAATTGTAAGAAATGAAGTCGATTGACAATCTATCGTTTTTGACTGCCTCGGTGTCGCAGTGGTAGCGTACGCGACTGCTGTCCATGAGGTCTCGGGTTCGAATCCTGTGTCGGACCAAATGTTTGTATGATCTGCAAATATTTGTTTCGGAGTTTGGGTGTTTTCTATGTATAATATGTATGTATTTACAAAAAAAAAGAAAGTATTCATGTATTAATATCAGTTATCTAGTACCCATAATACAAGCTCTGCTTAGTTTGGGACTAGATGGCGTTGTGTGTTAGATGTCCGAAATATTTATTATTATTATAATATCACGGCTTGAATTGCTGACTGCCAACGAGTACGAGATGATGAGCCGAACACGTTATGACGTGTCTATTTCGATATTTACCGTGCCCTTGAAATAAACCGTAAGATTTACCAAGTGAAAGGTGGTTAAAGTTCGAAATCGACGATGATCACGGAACTGTTCGGACTTTTACCATGAAGAGTTGATAAATCTTAGATTTTACTGAAAAATCTTAGGATATACCGTAGTTTGGACTTTTGCAGTAACATTTATATATTTATATAAACTGAATCTCGGAAACGGCTCCAACGATTTCCATGAAATTTAATATACAGGGGTTTTGAGGGCGATAGATCGATCTAGCTAGGATTCAGTTTTAGAAAATGTATCGCAATATCTCATAAAGTCAACCTTTACTATTTTAGAAATCAAAACAGATGATGCACCACAAGCTGTTGGCTATATTAAAAGAGAATATATACAAGAGTACTGACGTGTGTGCGGTGATCAACATAGGTTGTATGGTGCTTGATTTTTTTCTTGTCTATGATAAGTGTGAGCCTGATGCGTTGAGCCATCACGACAAGCTGATGATTTTAATGGCTGATTTGGATAAAGGTATTATTTACTCTTATTTTTATTTCTCTATCGTTAGTCAAATCAGGAAAAAAGTTTCCATAATTTATCTATTATCATCAGGATAATTAACAAACGTCTATAACAATCCACTACTCAAAATAGGCTTCTCTTTAGAAAGGATAGGGCTTCATTCGAGCTTTCCTTGTCTTTGCAATGCTATTTTGTCCTGTAGAGTGTGCTCTCTTAATCGTCTCTCACGATATCTAACAGTGATGGTGAAACGTTATATTCTTAATTCGTCACTTAACGTTATTAACTGCTGTTAACGTTATTAAGAAAAAAGCGTACTCCGTCTTAAAAGGCCGGCAACGCACTACTGACGCCTCTGGTGTTGCGGGTGTCCATGGGCGGCGATAATCGCTTACCATCAGACGATACGTCTGCTCGTTTGCCACCTATATCATAAAAAAACCTGCATAACTTATGAATATAACACCATTCTGAATTTAACCAGGAATTATTATTATTTGTGTTTCTACAGTACAGAAAGAATGCAAAATTGTAAGCAACCTGCTGAGTTCCAATGACGATTTTCTTTACGAAGTGAAAATGCCCGCCAACAAAAAAGAAGCATCTATGGATCAACTTACAAAGCGTTTAAAATTACTGTACACGTTGATCAACAGAATTCACACCTTACTGTGTCCCAAAGACAATGACGACCAGTTACTTGAATACGAAGGAGGCGAAGACGAACAACAACCTTTAAAAAATGCCACACATACAGTGATTAAGAATTTCGAAACTTATGTCAACTCGCCCAGAAAACCAACCAATAATATGTCCCGAAGTATATTTGGCCGAACTAATATACGATCTTCGACGAAAAACATACCCTTATCGAAGTTAACAAAGCGTTTCAAAGCTAAAATGAATACAGAACTTAGTTTCTCTGTACAACTGGACTGTTTGTTCAATGAAAGTCGTGAAACAAATGTTACTTCAGAAGTACCATTGCAAAATAAGAATCTGGACAAATTGAGAGATCCCTCTCTAAGTGTTTTGTATAACTTTTCACCAATAAAGCGACCATCACTGAGGAAAGCGGTTTTAAACAAACATTACAAAATACCCAATATGACCAATGATACGGTAGATAAAAATATCACAAATGACAATGAAGCCCAAATGGATGCAACTATGAGTTTGCAAATTACTGGTATGTAAATGTACATAAAACCCTATACATTCTAGAACCTCGTTTTTAACATATTATATCTGAAAACTATGATTGCTGCATTAAATGAACAACAGTACTTGTAAACCTTTGGCATACAGGACTTATAAAATAAAAAAAAAACTTTACAAATATATAAAACAATGAAAACTATATAAAATAACCAATGCATTTTTTTTATAAAAATCATAAATGTAACGCATTTAAAGTATTATTGACACTAAAATAAGCATTTTTAAAAACTCACTTGAGATTTTATAGGGTTAGTAGGATTAGACCAAACCCTTTGATACTTTTTACCAGACGGACAAAAAATATATTTTATATATGTATACCTAGACCACGTTTGTTTCAGATATATTGAATCAAATGAACGACATGACAAGCATGTTCTCCACTTCAAAAATGTCACAGCACACACAACAAACAAGTAGAGTCCTACAAAAAAACAATGAAACAAAAAACGTATTAAATATAAACGTTAATAGTCAGAATACGACCATATCGAAAAATATCTGGAATATTCCCGTATATGGAACAGTTGTGGAAATGCCTTTAGAAGATAGTACGTCAAATGTGACTCAACCTTCTGATATCAATACTTTGGAAAGAGTTAACGACTTGGATTTCGTCGAGAGTAAACTAAATAGTTTGCGATCACAGTTGGAAACGAGTTTGTGATTGTTAAAACTTTGTGTACAAAATAAATACCTGTTTTTTTTTATTTTGTGTATGCAATGTTAGTCACTTGCATAAATTGCCATAAATGTAACCGTCCAATATTTGTTTTTAATACTTTTAGATAAGATATTTATATAGTATGTATATGGGATAGTTAATATTTTTATGATATGAATAAATGAATTATAATTGAATTCTTTTTATTTGTGTTTCTTCAATATCTCAGGCGAGACGTGCTGCTGGACATTAGTCTCCCCCATGTTTCGCCACAATCACCGCTCCTAATATGATTAAATAGGTAGAATTTTACAAGATCATTAATTTAATTATGTAGAATTTTTAAATTGGGCTTACAGATATTTTCATGGGGATTCCTAAAAAGGGGTTTTTGAATCCAAACAACTAGCGGGTCGAGCACTTCTATAAAAAATATGCTTAAGAAAATGTTGCAACTTCGAAACTGCATCTGCATATTTTTTTTATTTTTTTTTTTTTTTTCAAATTCCTGGGGCGGCTCTACATTACTATTATTGCGATTGCGATTATTTACCATAGTGGTATAGAGGCGCACGTATTAAATAATCTACATAATATATTCACTTCGTGATCAAACCGTTTATGTATTGCCGCCTCTTACACAGTATTCAGTCAACTGCGACCATAAGAAAGTGACACTGATTATTTACAGACATAACATTGGCGTGCGTGTATTCTTATGACAGACTTTCGGTCGTCGTACTCTGTATTTCATATGCGATAATGATTCAAGGTCTTTTGACCCTGCTGGTAAGCGAAATGAATTTCACGGCGCACCCGTAGTAGAAGTAGAGTTAATGTTCATAAGTATGATGAGTTTCTAGTTCTTAATGTTCATATAAATTTCCATTAAGAAGTACCACATAACAACGGATTCTATGAGAAGTACAATGCCTCTATTGATTTCCAAACGGAGACAATAATATAAGACAATACGTAAGAGGTACGTACTTGCCAAATCGCAGAAAAAATGCTTAATTTAAGCAGTAGGTGTCCTTAAGTCCAATAAGTCCCTGAAAAATCATATAATCTTGTGGTTTTGAGGTAACACACGACTCAAGAAATTGTACAACATCAATCAATGAACAACCCATAATGTCCCACTGCTGGGCTCGGGTCTCCTCTTAGGAGAGGGTTGAGCCCATATGTACAACATAAAGGTGCGATAACAGTTTAATTAAAAACAAGTACCAGTGATACAACTGGGGCTGTGAGGTAGTCGTCGGTAAATGTTTACTACCAAGTGGGACGAGCATATGCCAGGGATTTCTATTCTAGGGTACACTTGGTTCCTCAGCTACGGTGCGAATCCAACGTAACCACTCCATGGTGGATGATATCAGAGGAAATTTCCACACAGAATAAAAAGGTAGGTCGAGTGCCTCAGTGATTTAGTTGTGCCAAAAAACTAATTCAACAAGACCACAAGATCACTCTGTATTCACAGTATCAGTAAGTGTTACTTGGACTAATGTACCTATAGTTTGACTCATCTATCATTCGGCTCACTGAAATATTAGTGTGTTCTTACAATGATTGTCATTAAGCCATTAATGCACGCAATACTATGTCCATCCACATATCCGTTTTTATAGGCATGTAGCACCTAAAATAGTATATCTTCTCCCCCTGAGTTATAGATAATAAGTTAAATTCGACGTTTAATTAATGTACTTCTTGAGTTTCATGTTAACTTTCCAAGTTAATATGCATTGTTCTCGCTTTTATGTGTTACCCCCGACATAGTTGTAGGCCAGTATAAAAGCGGCGTCTCCTTCACCTTTCTAACTACTTGCTTCGGGGTGTTAGTAAACGGTTATTGGAATTCCCAATATTTTGTCGCCTTGAGATGGCTTTCATACAAATTTTGGCTTTGTTGGTAAGTGGTTCAATAACTCATAATATTATATTTAATTTTCAGGGTCAGCAATGCGAACGGTTTTAAACAAATGACGGCTTACGGCTGCGGTGGCAAATATTTACATGTCAATTGTAGTCTGAAAGATATAATCTCATTTGTTATTTTATTTCTGTTTTAGGTAAATTTTGTTGTTATCCAAGCGGGGACTGAAGTGGGTAAGTTTTGCTAAGAAACGTAGGCATACAGTAGGTACATATCATAACTTATATCCAGAGGGACACTCCTTTAAAGCCCTTTAGTAAGCATAGCGCCCTTCAATAAGTGGGCAGATTCATTAAAAGTGCCACGGGTGGAGCCGCTAATACTGATACGTCCTTGTGTACCGCACAACATGCACCATAAGTAAAGATGCTCTTGCATAAATATTAAGTATTCTTCCGGTAGACCTCCAAAACTTTTTTCTTTTAATATGAGAGGCAATGTCTAGAAGTGGACTACTTATAGCTGCTGATGATGATGATCTTGAAATAGAGTTTAATAACATCTAAAATCGAAATTGTTTCAAATTACTTATTTAACTATTTAGATATTTTATATTACTTGACGCTGTAGGTATATAGGATCAGAGCAATGTAATGTAAGATTTCCATTTGGATAAGGTCTTTGTAGAGCAATGGACATCTTTTGGCTGAGTTGATCATAGTGATAATGATGATAATTGGAATAGTTTTTCAGTATAGTTAGTAGAGCAACCTACACTGGGCCAGCGCTGGGTCGTATGCCCTTAACCCTCTCCTGAGAGGAGACCCGAGCCCAGCAGTGGGACATTATGGGTTGTTGATGATGTTTATGAAGGTTTATTTTGTTTTATTAAATGTGTTTATGTATGTATTTATGTCCAGATAAAACACTACGAGCAGTAGATAGTCACGTGCACCTTGACGTCTACGCTAGTGCTATCGCCAAAGCACATTACAATCCTTGGTATTGCAATTATTTCAAAGAGGTAGGTTCTTAAAAATCTATGTACCTATTTGTCATATTGTTTCGTAATTTTTAAAAATAAATAGGCAATGTAGGTTCTTCATAAATACCTTAAAATATAATCTCCACGTCAGCCATTTCACATACGAAATAAAGTTTTATCGGCTTAAAGTTTATGTAGGTAATTAGCTATTAAAAACAATTTGTTTACCTAGATCTGAATTCTATTATAAGAAAATAAACGAAAATTTGGAATAGGTATTGCCCTTCTAAATACAATATCTAGGTAGTTAGTGTTCCATCTTTAATTTTAGATTTTCTGAAAACGGAGAACATATTTACCGAACGTCTTAAAGTATGTACCTAAAATAGATCTTTAAATGTTTTTCGTATAAAGTTATTTTTGCAAATGGATTGAAGATAAATATAGAACATGTTCCTCGATAGACTACAATGTTAAGTTTGTTCTTGAAGCAAACAGAATACACTCAATGGAATAATTGGGGATATTAAATTGCACATGGATGGCGTTTTATTTCATTATTATTTATTTATAAAAAAAAGATTAGAGTGAAGAATACAGTAATGCCCCATTTGGTTTACCTCCACTTTAATACTTCCAAACGTTTTCGTAATTATCTGTTGATCACATTTTGTTTAAAACTATCAGTAGATACGCAAAGTGAATGTAGATTTTATTAAAAATTTAGATAATAGTCCTTTTCACTGGATCATAGGTGTGTTAATTTCTTTATTTCAAAGGGCTCAGGGTTGTTTACGTTATTTCTAGGTAGATTCTTCGACGTCCAACCCACGACCTTAGTTTCATCTTTGTTTCGACCTCTTCGACCTTTGTTTCCAAGACATAAGACATATTTGCCGATAATTAGGTGATGACGAAATGTGTTTTTAAATATTTACAGCCAGGATTCAAGTGCACTGATTGCAGCACGGCTCTTCACTGTTTCCCTGGAAACTTTGCTCTGCTAATCCAGTGTGCAGGCCGATTGCCATACTGCAGTAACGGATACTGTTCAGCTGAGAAAGCAGAAAGATGTGTCAAGGAGCCATCTAAGTATAAACCTGCTGGTGACAAAAATAAATTAAAAGAACCCAACAATACTGCGACATCGACCATCACCGCCCGTGCGAAAAGAAATACGAAACGATATTTTTGAAAGGCACACTGCAAATAATAGATTGTCAAAATAAATAATTATTTGATTTAATTTGAGTTTTTTTTTACTAAAGAACACGTTAAGACTCATTGGGGGCCACAGTTAAAAAAAACACATTTCATAAATTTAAAACCCTATAATGTTTATTCGATTATATTGCAATATTCGATATAAAAATAACTAATCCGTAAAGTGAAAATATATGTTCTATAAAGAAACAACGGCATTCGTAAGTCACGTCGTCCGTGAACGCGTTCGGCAAAATTTAATTACGCACTCCACATCCCATACTGGGGCTGACGTGAACGCCTTAAGCGTGAGTCTTAACCCACTCCACTTGTGAGAATTACTTTTATAGCTATTTTTATTCAAGTAATGAAACTGACAATCAAGTTCGAAATATCTTTATCGCCTATAATAAAATCTATACAAGCACTGTGGTGCCAGATTAATATAATGAAGTGTAATGAAGCCTATTCATCTCGTGGGTGAAATAAGAGCCGATTAGGGGGGGTAAACTACCCAGGACACAGTAGGAACAGTACCGTAAGAAGAAGGAAAACTTGGAACAGTCTATAGTAACCCGTATAGCCTGCGTGGTTTTGTAAGCCAAAACCCAAGGAGAGGCCTATGTGTAATATTAAAAATATGTTGGGTTGAACCAATGGATATAACGTCGTTAAATATGGAATAAAACGTTGTCAGTAAAATAAAAAAAAACCTTCAGTTAACTTTATGTTAATATCGTGGAAATTTCAAGAAACGAATCTTTCTAAGTGGTAGGAAAGTTTGTCATTTAAATCATAGACAGCAACTTGATAGCATTAGTCCCAAAGCGGCCAATCAGTATCGATACGGCCAATCAGTGTCTACGTCTTCAGAGCGGCTGGGGAGTACCAACGACGCAAAAGTGTTATTGCAAAAATATGTACCTACTTGTTGGATATTTATATTTAGGTTTATTTATTTTATAAAAGAGTTATTCCTCTACATGATCTGCTTCATTAGCTATGGCTAGATCATTTTTAGAATAGAACAGAGTAGAATAAACTTTATTGTACACCAATTGATACAGTTATATTTATGAGCTAAACAATATAATGACCATGTACAAATGGCGGCCTTATCGCTAAAAAGCCATCTATTACAGGCAAGCTTTTGATAGACAAATCGGTCTTTAAAATATAAATCGAAAATGATTTACTTAATTCAGATAAAATGACACACACAAAAATATTGAGATTTTAATACACATTAATACAAACAAATAAAACATAAAAAATAATGCACAATACCCACAATTTTAAAATCAAGAAGTGCAAATGATAAAATATTTTTAAGCAGACAATAAATTATAGAGAACGAAATTGGCAAATTTTTCATTTGCTGCGAGGTATGATAACCTCTTTTCGAAGAAGAGGCCTTTGCCCAGCAGTGGACTGTAAACAGCTGTTTATGATAATGATGACATCAAGTTCATAGACACACAGTGCTCATGTGTAGGTCGTGAGATGACTAATAGCCTAGATAGATTGATATCAACTAGGGAAATATCTGAATTTTGATGTCTCTTAACTGTTATTTAATTGTGAATGTGAATTATCTTTTATTTAGACTTCCATGCGTAGTTGATCCTGTCGTATCATAGAATGTCACAGAAATAGAACTATTACTCTCTCTCTGTATTATTTCTCATACAAAAGCACATTGTTAATGTATGGATGATGAAGAAGTAGAGATATTCCGAAAATATCAAAGATGTGAAAACATCAAGTGCGAAGCCGGCCATCGCCAGTTATATTTGTATAATATTTGTTTTTTAATACGTTAAGTAGAACCCCTTTTGACGAAAATTAGGAGGAATATGAAATTGGCACAGTTAAAGTTTATAAAGAGGAGAAGTGCAGAAAGCTAAAAATGAAATAAAAATTGCGTTATGGTCGAATTTCAATCTCTATATAATAGATAATGAGGAAGGGTGATTATTAAATAACGCTCTAGTAATATTCATATGTCGCGGTTGCCTTTATAATATACATTGATCGGACAAAGATAATACTCAGAGCCGGAACAACAATATTTATTTACACAAAATGACTACACAAAGTGTCGTCTCATGTGGTGATGGGGAAAGACTAACACCACTCGTAAAGATATTGCTGATACTAAAATACTTATATTCAAGAATCTTAGTTTAAGTGCGTACTATCATATGTGGTAAGGAAAAAAGTAAGATGACGTTAGCTTTTTGTGATATTTTACTTTAAAAGTCAGTAACTAGGCAAATTTCAAAATGTTTATAAATACGGGAATTACTCACATTGGAAAATCTTTGCAGCTCACACCTCAACAGTCACGCAAACAAGGATGAGATAATGTCGAAAATCTTTGCAGCTCACACCTCAACAGTCACGCAAACAAGGATGAGATAATATCGAAAATCTTTGCAGCTCACACCTCAACAGTCCCGCAAACAAGGATGAAATAATGTCAGAGTTGAACCGACTAATATAATCACGATCTTCGGCCAAGTCCAATTAAACCCTAATATCAATCAAGCCTTTAAGTATTTGAGATTATCATCAAACGAAAGGCTTCATACGTCTGTCAAGTACCTTCTAGTTGGGTACCCTTTATCTTAATTACTCTAATCTTAATACTGTTTGTCGCAATAGCTATCCAAAGGTCAAATCAAAAGGTATATGGATATTTATAACTTCTGTAGATGATCTCGGTATCTGTTCATTAATCAAATTCAAAATTTGTCTGAGCTTAGTAGCCTTTTCCAGGCATTGCAAATTTGAGAGAAGATAACCACGTTACACAATTTTTAAATAGGTATTAAATTGTAAAATATTAGAATTATATCAAAAGAATGGAATAATAACCATAAATAAAATATACGAAATAAAGTTGTAGACAATTTTAACGTCCTAGAAAAATAAAAAGATCATTGATAACATTCCACATCGAACAATTGCAGTAAATTATGACTAAAAGTAACTTATGTGCATATATTATTTCTTTAATAAGTACCTAGCCATATTTATTGGTTTATTATTTCTTTAGACGTAGGATTTATTTGAGTAGTTATTTGTGTGTGTTTTTTGATTGTATTTTTTCTATTAAAAATATTTGTATTTAGTTTCCATCATTTCATTGAAATGAGACAACTCCCGCATTAGGAACATATATACTGTGTCGCGGGGGACTTTACAAACACATGACACGGACACATAGAACACAACAATTCAGTACAACAGTTTGTTGTTTACATTAAGTGTTGTCCTGTGTGCGGTTTGAACCCACAACACTCGATCAGCACTATAGGGAATACGCTTGTTTTTTTTCATTTTTTAATCTGATCATTTACGTCTCCATAACATAGATAAAAATATAAATAGACTTAAAAATATTTTTTTAAAGTGAATTTAAAATGCTGACTAAATTTGAGCTATTCAAACGCCGCCATTTTGCGCGTGCTTCGACTTAACCAATGACGTCATTGTCATTTGTGTTTGTTTACTATTCAGTGTTTCAGTTACTTTATACTTATTCAGTTTTATTTGCTATAAAAATCATGGAATAAAGTTATTTTTCTCACTAACACTTCTAACACAGTTTGAATTTCGATGCCAATAATTTCAATGAAGTGACTATCGGCGTCACATTTCATTTCGACCAATAGCGAGCTTTTTTAAGTTTGAATTTCCCTCCCTTAATTTTTACTTTTTATTTTTATTTGAGACAAATAAAATTTTTATCCCTATTTAAAGGCGTGGTGAGCGCCGTGCAGTTTCTTGTTACTGATTACCTATCGGTGATTTAGAATTAATATTACCACACGAGATGTATTAGCATAATGCATTCCACAGTATATAAGCACGATCTATTTTACTTTTAACACAAACTACTTACTTTCTTGTTAGAGACAACAGCGTTTTGCCTTTATTAGAGATTTATAATTACTTAAAGAATTTAATCACAGATGGCGATGATATTTTTATTAACGTTGGCGGTAATTTTCGTTAGTATAAACGATAATCGAAATTAATGTTTATAATAATTTGTATATTTACTTGAATTTTTCAGATTAATCTGGTTTTCATACAAGGTAGAACTGAGATTGGTGAGTATTTGTTTTATAATCTAATACTTTGATTTGTACGTAGAGAGGTTTCTTATTAATGAGATGGGTATTTTCATACTATTCACCATACCTTAAAAAAATTCCAAATCAAATCAAAAGTATTGGTTCGACTAAACAAAATTGGTAATGATAAAAAAGAAACTAGCATTTTTTTACTTATTTTAACCTGAATGCAGTATATGTATGTTTATATGTTTTACCATAGTACCTAAACTATCAAAAGCAATTTTAATGAAAAAGGTGTCAATAGATTCGTAATAATGGGCCAGGCAACACAGTCTACATTAATACATACATAGAGTCACACATATTTCCCAGAGGGGTAGGCAGAGACAATTGATATCCACTTATTTGTTATAATATATAATAATATAGTAAAAAAAAAAATATGACGTAGTTGGGTTATAGCTTTTTAAAACTCTTACCTGGCTAAGTATGTATATTAATGATAAATAACATAAATTAAGTAAAATAAATGCTGTGGCTAGTAAAAAGTACAGAAATTATATGACATTCATAAATATACCTTTTAAAGCCTTTTGTTTTAATAATGTCTCTACCGATTTCATATTATTCTTATTATTATCTACTGTTATATTTATTGTGATTATTTATTAGATCAAGTACAGTAAACCAAACAAACAGCCTTTATTTTGTAATTACTGTATATTTCAGAAAGACTTTCACATTCGTCCGAAAATTATACACACCTAGATATATATGCAAATGCTTTGAGCAAATCACATTACAATCCCTGGACTTGTAATTACAGATTTGAGGTAAGAAACATTTTAACCATTGAGACTTAAAATATAGGCCCTTCTATCATTGATTAAATTTTAGGTTAGATAGGTTTAGTAAACTTCATTCTTCTGTATGTATGAATATACTATATGTAAGAATATACACCAAACTTATCAAAGTTGGACTCAAAAAGTAACAGAGAGATCGTTTTTTTTTCTAAATTGCTTACCTCTGAATACGACAATTCACTAAGCCACATAAAGATATTGTCAGTATTATATACCTTTACTTTATAATTTATAGGATTATATTGGCAAGGAAGTTAAACCCGCATAATGGTAATGGTAACGTTTGACAAAAGAGCCTCGATTCATCAAAAACTTCCCTTGTACGTTTAATACAAGGAAATCTTTGAAATTTATGTAATATGTATACATATATATGTATGTATTATCCAGTGATTGTTACATGATTGCAATTACTGTGTATTAATAATTTATATATTCCTGTATTTACTTCAGCCAGGTTACAAATGCCTCAGTTGTTCTGCAGCCCTTCATTGCTATCCCGGCAACTTTGCACTTCTAGTTCAATGTGCTGGATTCCTCCCATACTGCCGTAATGGCTACTGTTCACTATGGAAAACTGAAGGATGTAATGAGAACTACACGTTCGTCGAAGGCACGCATGGACCTTTTCGGATGACAACCGTCGCTAATATAAGGAGCACGATTTCGACAGAGGAAAATTTATCTACCGAAACAACGGCTCTAGATGAAAGTTTACAGACATCAAACGTGACTACAGAATTTATCAGTGAAGTTGGAGAAATTGGGAGACCTACCAGCATACCAGACAGCGATAAACCGTACATTGAGAAGGATCCTCGAAACACTTAAAAACTTTTTTAATTTACAAATTTTATTCATTTCAAGTTTCTCCTTTCGTAGTCTCCGATTATTGCGTCCATCTTTTCGGAAAATGTTTAAGGAAAAAGTTGCATTACCAGCGATTCCTTTCATAACCTTATTAACACTTAAACAATGGTGAATACTATTACATGACAATATTTTATCGTCTTATATGAGTAAGAACTAATTATACGACAAAATTGCATTTTAGCTGTAAAATATTAAGTTTTTCTTCTTGTTAAATTCATATTGACGCTGCTCGGGTGTTTTGAATTATTTTATTTATGGCGCTTGATTGTTACGTAGAATTACTTCAAACTATGCAGAAAATAATTATATTCCTTATCTTATCATGTTCAGTTACCTATAGTCAAAATAGAAATTAATTTGTTTATTTATAACCTAAATCTCAAATTTCAAATGAAGATTTTGGATTAATTACCAGCCGTCATTAATATTAGCGGTAATAAAAGAAAGAGAAACAAGTTATGACTTTCTTAAAATATTTATAATATGCAAAGCCAGGATTAATTCATATAACTTTTTGACCTTTTATTATATTAAATAAATTAAAAATTATTATAAGTGTAAGCTCCTCCTCAGTAACGACACACATGCGCAGTTCAAATGCCGCTATCTATAAAAGCTTTGTAGCTGCTCTCTAATTCTCATTCCCGCCAAGATCACCCAGTAAAATATTAAAAGCAAAAAAGTGTTTAGTCCTTACTTGAGTCTTCAAAAAGTGCGCTGTGGCTGGCCGAGAAGACCATCATCGTAAGTATTCTAAATAGAGTATTTAGCAGTTAATACTACCACTTCCTTTCTATGTTCAAAATTCTGGTAGCGGAATATTAAGTGTTTTAAACTACTTTTGTTAACTATTTTTGTATTTGTGCTTTATCTAAGACCTAGAAAAGTTATAGTTAATTATCAAGATAAAAACGGCCAAAAGGTTCTAAGACTTTTTTAAAGAGGCACGTTCGAAACTTTATTTATTTGACATTCATATTCGACTTAATTCTCCATATCCAATAAAGGTTCATATTAAGTATATAAGTGACATATTTTTTTTATTGAATATATATATTTTTTTATTATTTTATGTAGTTTTGTATGTTAAATGATTTAGATTCTAAATAAGATTCAATCCTTTTTAGCGATAAAATTATTTCAGCACATTTATTAGTTCTACAATTTAAGTAAGTAATTTACAACTTTTTATAGCTTGCTGGTTTATTTTTGTTAATTATTTACTGTTCTTAACATAAAGTCATCAACTCGAAAAGATTAAAATTTTACCATTGATACCCCTTTAACCATTCAGTACATAATCATTATTGCTACTTTGATATTCATATCATTGATTGAAATAATCATTTTTGCTTTAATAATTTGGAACGATATTTATAAAGTTAGTTATTAATTGAACCTTGACCTTAACTGACTGATCGTGACTAATAAATATTAATTATTAAGAGGCTGGAGATTTAGGAAAGAACAGAGATTGAAAACATCTAAATGCATCTAAAAACCTAGATTAAAAATTCCAATATTGAAATAAGTTACAGACGTGTTCAACGTTGTTGCCCCTTCGTTATATTTAATTAATAACATTCATTACTATTGTTATAAGCACTAAAAATAAAAAGACATGCGTTACTATCTTACTTTTCAATCACGAGTCGTCGAATGATGTTTATAGACTTCGCTAAAACAAAGAATTTGATTGAAAGAAAGCTTATAAAAGAATTTGAAAGGAAATTATTCATTTGACAACAGAACAAAAAAAGTCACTAAATAAAAATTAGAACAATGAATAAAAAAACCTTTATTAGTAAAACAAGGTACTTAACGATAATAAATTTGAGCATATAGGTATTAACTTTATTTTATAACATTATTTTCTAATAAAATATTTACAATAAAACTGACATCTAGAATTCCAATCTTTTTACTATAAAATGATTCTTTTTCACAAGAACTTGATTTCCCTTTATGAATTTTTAGAAAATTATTTTCTCTATGTTTCGTCTACTTACGAAAACGTGTGGTTTAACTATTGAATTTTCAAAATCATCCCGTTCAAATGAACACTGTCTGAACTATTTCAGTAAATCACTTCAGAGTTCAGATTAATTCATTTGTCAGTGATGTGGATTTACTTCGTTGCCGCGTCAGCTTATTCCATGTGAGCGGACTCGTATTTTCTGTTGAAATTAATAACTATATACGCGGCGTAGTTACTTGATTAAGCTTCTAGTGTATAGCTAAATGGCAAATATTTTAATAAAGTGACTTGTACCTATTACCAGACTACTTAATTTACATAATTGATATACGTAGTAAACTAAATCTTACTAACTTTATCGTTGAAAAGGCGTTGTCACTGAACATTCTTCCGAGTTTTTTTCCCCGAACTAGGTTGGAGTTTCCGTTAAGCCTACTACTGTACAACTAAATAAAGTTTTTTTATGAGGTGCGCTTGCCGCCAGATTTCCACAAGTTAAGTAATCGGCAATATTATCATTTTTATGTGTCTACCCTATATCTACTCATTACAATATCTACAGATGTAAGTAATCGGGAGCGATAGTTTAAGTTGTCTCCCAGGCTTGGGGGGTATTAATGTATTAAGAAAAGTCACTCTTCTATCGACTGATCTGTCTAGAATGGCGTAACTTTACAATGTGTTAACTTACTCGGTTACCACTTAGTCAGGATCCTTACTGAACATTACTCTTAAAAGATGTGCCTTTTGCCTATATATTTTGGCCTTGAACAACATACACAACACAGTAAACAATTTGTATTTTGAAGATAAATGAGTACTCCATTACCCTGTATATTTCTTTTTCCATTAACAGTTGTGTAGGAATGAGATATGAGATATTTACGATGAAAATGATTTCTTCATTGAAATAACTCAATTTTATAATAAAAATGGAACTTTAACATTATTTTAATAGCTACCTATATGTAAATAAATGAATTCCTGAGTGACACATAAAATAATACCTACATTAAAATGATTAATGATAGGTTAAGTTATTGTCCGCCTGTACTGTATACTTGGGTACCTCATGCTTGTCTTTAAATATACTTTATAGCTCTATTAAATATATTTATGCAACACAAATGACATTACTTCGTTTAACTAGGTAAGTTGAGAAACTAAATGTACATATTGCTTTAACTAACTTTGTTCAATGCGGTATTAAAGACCGTTGGTGCCTATCAATTCAGATTCACATGCGTTCATAGTTATTTCTTAAGTTTCGAAGCTCAGTATTACATAGCTTAGTTGACTTCCTCAGTTGATAATGAAGCGCTCAAACAAACAACGTTCCACGATATATTCATTTTTTTGTTATATTTAAAAATCAAAAGCCAATTTCAAATTCACTGTACGCTTTTCTAGTTTACTAATGTTCATGAAGAGATGTTTTAAAATGAGCAGAAAAGCAACTGATAGATTATTTTTCGTTTCTCTAAGTGTAATTTCTGCATGACCTTCAATATCATCAGCATATTGCCACATGCTGGACACACGCCCCTCCCATTGCACGCCACTCTGATCGATTTTGGTCTATATTGTAATTGCTCATATTTCCGTACCATTCCATCCGTATGATTAATATTTTTGGCAAGCATTTAATACCGTTGCATTCCCTTCCTATATACTTTTACTTTTAATATGTTCCCAGATTATCTCCTCTAATAACCGAAGCTCATATAGTTTGACAGCAACAGGTAAAAGTTGTCAAAATATGGATACTTTATGCGCCTTTGATTATCCCGTTCAGTGATACACGGGTGTGAGTTTATCTGAGATCTGTATCAGTTGCTTTTATCCTTTGTCAAGGAGAGAAGCGCCTGGCTACTTCTGTATAAGGTCACTCTAATACAGCTACACAGTATGTTTTCAAATTCGTTTAATGCTTCTTTATAATGCATAAAATAACGATGCTATTTTTACTTAAAACAAAGTACTGACCAACGAATAAAATTAAAAAAGTTCGCAACTTTACAACACAAAAATAAAACTTTAAGTGTACCCCTTTGAGTGCTTAGTGGGCCGAGAATTAATTTCAAAAAGTGTCTTATAACAGTGCTTACAAAGCGTTCCAAGCCGTTCTCATCTCTGTCAGTGTAAAGCATTCCGTACACAAAGATATTACTTTTTGTGAACACTTTCTTCTATTGTAAAGAAAAGCTTCAATTATAGGATCTAACGTTCTCAGAATTGCAATTTTCTTTAACTTTGCAATTGACTTCATAGTAAATGTTATTGAAATTTTAATTTTGTAATGTCCATGTTTTCATTTACAAATACTTTGATAGTAACATCTATTTCAAACATGTAATGTGATTTGGTTTAAACTTTAATTGGTTCAAAATTTGTTATCTACTTGTACTATAGATATAATAGTTTTAATAAGGCACATATATCTATTTAATTTTGAAGGACTATTCATATTTCTTATGTCATAAGAAAATTTTACACACCGCTATCTTATCTAATATAATAGAGAGGTTAAGTTTGTGAGTTTGTAAGGGGTATTCTCTGGATCTACTAAAGGGAATTTAAAAATTCTTTTATCAATAGAAAGCAACATTTTTCGTGAGTATCATTGACTACATCGACCGACGCGTTATCCGACATATATCCGGGCAGAGCCGTGAGCAAAAGCTAGTTATGTATATACATGTACATATGTATATTAGTTAGCCATTACGTACTTCTCTTTTCTTTCGGTGGGTTGCTATGCTTCGGTACATATATGCCGGCTGGACTGAAGTGATACAACTGTCTCACGTACCATACATTTCACCTAGGTTGCTAAGTAACCATGACTTCCCATTTCACCCATTCCGACATCAGACTGGCAACGCACTTGTGACTAAGACCATTTATTATCAAGGGATCCATTTTCTTCTTTTTCTTCCAAATCATAAAAACAATGTATAGCAGGAAGTGCAGTCCCAAACGAAAGTACATATAGATACTTAATCAATGCATGCAATCATCTTCTTAGCTTTACTATTCCTAAGATTATTTGGGGTCGACTACCAATTTTACTTGAACATCATTGTACCCGTGTAGCGATAGGCGTCGGATTGAAATCGGGACCTGTGAATTAACGTGCTCTCCATACTTCCATTCTCTGGCCTGTATTTCTTATAGGAAAGTCGTAAGACTTTCCTATAAGAAAAACGACACTTTTTGGCCGACCCGGTAATTGAACCAGAGACCTTTTGATCGGCAGTCGAATATGCTGACCGCTATATCAACGAGGCAATTGAACAAAGTACGTAATCGGCAGAAAATAACGTTCAGCATGTTATTATATGAATGATATCTACGTTCATACTTAGTACGTATTTGACTTTGGGGTTTTAATAAACTGTTGACTGAATATGAATAGAATATAATTACATTGCTTTGACAATCGTACCATTTACTTACAGAAAATGTGAAATGTGAAGTATTTTCCTTAACAAGCTTATTGAAAATTCAATTAAGTAATGTAATGAAATATTTGTTGTATATTTAGCAAGAGCTATATTTTTTCTCTATTCTTTATTATTTTTGACCACAATGTGGGTTACTAGGATATGAAAGTATTCTTTGTCTAATAAATGTATTACATAAATTATTTGATAATATACAGATATTATTTTTTTCCTCTGACGTCATTGAGTTGCGTGTTACAGCAATAAGTGTTTCATTCTGGCTTTCACTTGAAACTGTCATAGCCTCTAATATGAATACAACGAAATGTTCACAAATTTACTGATAGTAATTTTTAATCTACTTAGTTTAATTTTGTGGTTAATCGTATGTGGTCTCTCAATCTCGTATAAAACTTTTCGCATTTTCAACAAACCTACTCGTTTCATCGTCCGTACTCTTAAGACAAGTGTTTTAGAAATTAATTTAGTTTTTTTCATGATAATGATTTCAGAAGTCTTCGATAGCATCTTTTAGGTATATTCATGATGATTGTGCTTTTATTTTTTTAAGAAAATTATTGTAATAATATTAATCAATTATTAGTACTCCCAATAAATAGCGTCGAGTTTTTTACTAGTCAACAATTTTCGGAAACAGTAATTCTATCTAGATTACCTCTTTAGCAAATGGTATTGCACTATTTCTTGAATAAAGTGAAATAAGTATGCCCTAACATGATTATATTCTTTTTATTACTGTTCTACTTAAAATAAAACCAGAATGTGTTATAAAGGACAATTTAATATTCTAAAGCTATCGCTGCAAGATATACCAGGTGCGTTGCCACAACAGATACCTCACCTAATTAAATCCGCAGCTTTCTCTCCTCGCAAGCGACAGGCCATTATCTGAACTCAGTCCTGAACTACCTGTTGTTTGTTTTATAGAGTTTTAAAGTGAAAGTTTTAAATTTTGTCTTCTGAATACACTTGTGAAATGTCCAACATGAAAAACTATAGGTTCCTCGTACTTTTGGACGCATCTGTTGTGAAAGTGCCCAAATGCTTTTATTCTAAAGTTCAAATAAATGAATTTCATGGACTGCTGAATACAGTTAGAATTTTTGTTGAACGACTTTCAGTTTCGTTATTTTATACCAAATTTGAACAACTTTTTTTTGCAGTCGCTTTTAAATCTACCTATAAACAAAAAAAAATTATGTATTCATATCAGTTGTCTAGTACCCATAATACAAGCTCCGTTTAGTTTGGGACTAGATGGCGTTGTGTGTTAAATGTCCGAAATGTTTATTTTTTTTTTATTTAAGAATAATAATTTATCGCTGAAATGTATGTACGCACAACGTCCGATCGACTACACCCAATTGGATGTTTATTTTTTCATTATTATTCGGACAAAGTTTGTATAGAAGAACATTTAAAGATGACTGTTAAAGTTTTTTATTATGTCCGTGACTGTACACTCCTTGTAAAAAGCTGACGCGGGCATAATTCCTAAAAAGAGTTTTTCAGAAATTTTGAAAATATTTAAGAAAGAAAACATGACGGTATGGAGTTCGACGGGTCAGTTAGTATTTAAATAAATATCAGCTCGAAGTTAGTGATTTTACAGATCCAGAATATAATTGTAAAAATACACAGAAAACGCGATTTATTAATTTATGACATCTGGATGTTCACGATTTTTTTATGTTTATTAGATGAGCAGTGCAAGGATGAATATCAAGCGGCATCGCAGGTGCCTTCTTCTTGTTGCTGCTCTAGCCGTGACCTTATCTACTTATATTGAACAGGTACATAGCTTAAATAAAACAGAAATTGTTACAATACCACTCCAAGAAATTTGCTATGAACGCTAAATGACCTGAATCTGCTTAAAGTATGTAATATAATCTTTTTATAAGAAGATTATTACATTGGATTTAATTTTGTCATTTATTTATTTCATTAACATTATTATCATCATTAAGTCCAGAAAGATTTGTTTCCGAATACTTCTTCTTTATTTACTTTTTATAATGTTACCTTTTTATCTTGTTTTTTTTGATTAGGTTGCGAGCTTACCAGCTGATTCTATTAGCCAGTGGCCCTCGTTTCCCAGGAGGAACATTGCGGCTTTGGCAAGGGATGGCTTTTTGAGAAATACGGCATCTAAATCAAGTTACAAGCGGGGTATTTCGACGCTTGCCAAAAACGGATTATTGCCAACGTATAGATCACCTTATGTGGAAGCTGAAAAACAAGACCCTAATCAAGATGAGTCTCAAGAGAAAAGAAATGTGGCTTCAATTGCTCGACTTCGGAGTTATGCTGCCATGAAGAGAAATATTCAGGCTCTGGCTAGAGACGGATACCGCGTTGGCAGAGGACAATATAATCCTTCAAATGATAAAAGGAATATTGCTTCTTTGGCACGTAATGGATTAATGATCCATAAGAAAGATGAAGCAAACGAGGACGAATACTACTATCCATTTTATCAGAACTCTATCCCACCACTGTCAGAAATAGATCATCCATTTGATATTAATGAAATTTACGATTATCAGCAATCGGTTAACCCGGATATGTTCCCAGCTATGTCGCAATTGTACAAACGTAGTGCAAACGAACCGTACTATGACGATTATGTACCTAAAGACATTGATAGTTCGTACTTTAAGAGAACTTTTGCTGGTCTACCGAACCATGGACTCTATAGACAAAATTATTTTGAACAGAATCCAAGAAATAAAAGATACTCAATGACGTTCCCCGAGACAGATTTAGACGAAAACGTGGATCAGAATGAGATTGAAGAAGATAAACGATCCGTTGGTAAGTATAGCAACATTTTCGATTACACGGAATATGGATGTACCCAATATAATTATAGCATAGGTTTTTAGGCATAAAACAGTTGTTCTATTAATATTCTCAAATCTTTTGTACATGCGATAAGATATTGCGATAGGATAACTGTTTTATTACTAAGGTTAGTCCAAGGGTTTCAGTGTTCCTGATCGTAACAGATTTTTGTTATTTTTTACAGATGACACAGTTCGCGTTAATTTTGAAAAACGTCACATTGGTTCCCTTGCTCGGTTAGGTTTATTACCTTCATTTAGGTATTCAGGTGGACGTTATAGTAGATCAGGACGGGCTAGGCTTCTATGGCCAAGCCATGATTTATACAGGTTTCGTACAAAAGTTCAATCAATGTGTGTTTAAGTAGAAACTTGGCCGCTATTTGTGTTTGTATGTTCTAGGCCAATACTTAGATAAATATTAGATGCATTCATGTTAGATGAGTATTTAAATTGATGTCTTAAGTTGTAGAAATAAGTTTAGGGGTCATTAAGCCAAAAATCAAAAGTGAACTATGTCGCATGTAATTGTCTTTTAGTTCAACGGGTCATGAATGTGTCCGAAGCGTAGTGATAATGCTTTTGAGTAGGTTTTGACCCATAAAGACACCTATACGAAGAGCCTCGTCAACTATTTTACGTCGCATGTCTTTGTTTATTGTTTACTAGAAGATTTCCACTAAGGCATGAATGCAATGGGTATTAAACTCGATCTGTGTTAGAAAAAAAATGTTGTTGGAATTCCTTGTTCTATTTTTAAATTTTAAGACATTTAAAGAGAATTTATGATTACAGGCAGCATTCCTCTGACGAGAATTTCGGAATTAGGTGAGTTTAACAATCTTCCATATTTTTAAAGGTCATCGTGTCTTAACAAATGTTATATAAAGGGTTGTACTTACTTTACTTTATTTGTTAGACTATACTTGTGAAAAATACCAAAATAGTTTTGAAAAACTCCTTATTAAAAAAATGTTATATAAGAAGATATTATACGCACTTTTCTTTGAAAAACTGCGAAAGTGAAATATGGAACTCCAAAATAATTAGGTACTTACTCAGCAAGGTTATGTAAGTTTAGGTAAAGTTACCGCTTGCCATTTTTTTTTACGTGTGGAAACACCCTCGGATCTTCACCCCACCGAGGTTTGAGGGGGGCGGTGTGTCAGAATCGAACCGACTAAAACTACACGGTGTGCCACTCTGCGCCTGAGACGGGAATGAGGCCATGACGGCCAGTGAGGACCCGACGCTGCGGCGCCCAAGCAGGGCACACCACCAGCGTGTGCTGGGCCGACTCCTCACTCCAGTCGCAGTGGTGGCAGGCGGGACTCAATTCCCTCCGCGCGACCGAGTGAAGGTACTTCCCGAAGCAACCGTGCCCGGAAAGCATCTGCGTCAGTCGGAAGGAAAGGGTCCCGTGCTGCCGCCCCGCCCACTCGTGGATGACCGGCTGGAGCGTCTCCACGGTGGCGAAGCCAGCACGTGGAGCCTCCAGCCGCGAAGACTAACGAGCCATCGTGGCTCGACGGGCGGCTTCACGCCACTCGCGTACCTCTTCGGGCGGAGGGTGCATGACACTCTTCGCCCGGAATTCAGCAACCCGTCGATAAACTTCGGCGAGCACCTCCACCTCCAAATCCCATGGGGGTGTTCCGGCCAAGGCGCACGCCGCCTCGGTCGACACCGTGCGGTATCCGCGTTTGGCTCTGACCGCCAATACCGGACAACCCCTCGTGAAGAGGCTTCTCGTTGCGACACTGGCTCCACCCAGATTGGGCAAAAGTCGCCCTAAGATGGAGGCAGTGCCAACCAGCTTGGGAGCAACCTGCCGGAAGTGCTTGTCGAAGAGCCACCTACCGTCGAGGATCAGGCCCAGATACTTCATCTGGGCCCAAACCGGTACGAGCACCGAGTTGACCACTATGGAGGCGCCGGGGGGGCGGCCCGCGACGAGGCCCATGAAACAACAGGGCCTCCGTCTTGTCCAGGGACACCCGCAAGTCCAGCGCCTCGATGCGCCCGACCACCAGAGAGACTCCCCTTGTGGCCAGGCACGCCGCCTCCTGGAAGTTCGCCCCCTGGGCAGTGACCAACGTGTCATCGGCGTAACAGATAACAGAACGGCGCCCAGCCCGGAGGGGAGACGTTCTGGAAGGACCCAGTCGTACCCCACGTTCCAAAGGAGTGGTCCTGGGACACAACCCTGCGGAACGCCGCACATGGGTCGCCGTCTCAAGGCGCCATCTCGATCCTCGTACACGACAGTATGCTCCTCCAGATAGTCTGCCACCAGCCGCCTCAGGTACTCTGGCACCTCGTGGTACTGGAGTGCTTCCCTGATGCAGCTAAATGGCAGGTCACGGTCACGGCCCTCAGGCGCATCACGGCATCGACCGTCGAACGCCCCTCTCGGAAGTTACCGCTTGCCAGCCATAAGGTTCAGAGGCGGTCATAGCCTAGTTGCACTCGGTGATTAGAAACAATCATCGAGGGTAAGCAACGACGGCGCGGTCAGTACCTGGACGGCGGTGACCGCTGGTGGCATGTTACCATGAGCCTCTCTGTGATTCGGAGGTCACGTTAAGCAGTCAATCCCGGTTGTTATCATACGATAACAGTCGTAAAGCTTAATTGGAGCCCTTCGGGCGGCTTGAAAGCATCCAACGACCAGATTACGTAGCCACAACGCAGTTTTGCCAGTTCCCAATCCCAAAAAAAAAATTTTGTCAGTTCCAAAATCAAAAAGGTTGTTGATGATGATGATGAGTCATAAGGTGCAACTAAAGGTAATCAAACTGTGTTGATCGATTTAATATACTCGCGAGATTGTAATAGGTACTTTGCTTACGATTTCTCAATGTATTTTCATGAGCACGGAGGTTTTTATTAAAATGGTAAATTAAGTTTATTTTTAACTTAGATTTTATTTGTATCGGTTTTACAGGTAACAAATAATAAGTAGGTAATCTACTATTTATTACATTTCATTGTAACTTTTTGTTAGTAGGCTCTACAAACATTAATGGTAATGTACCTAATCGGAGCATCTTGTTGACAGGGAATATATCTCTGGTTCCGATGCAGACTCAACCATCGATTCGGACAACGCCGACATATCGGCGCCGCCAGTATCTCCTCACTCGCACCCGACCGGCAGGATCCTCCACCGGCCGCTGAACAATGACTTTCCGAACATCAGTCCTCTGCCTTCGCCACCTTTTGTTCCATTAAAAAATCGCATAGAAACATTTGCTAAGAATCGTTGGCAATCTAGTAGCAAAGAAACTCCAAAATTTTACTATTTTAGGTCTTTGAAAGTCCCGTACCACACATCAAAAAGGTACTTATTACTTCCCGCCGTCGATAATATTCTTTTGAGGAAAGCTTACCGTAACAGCAGTCTACCAAGTAGACGTAAGAACCAGTAGCTGTGCCAGTGCCCACTAGGAGATGCTACGATCTACAGCTCAGCCTATCCTGGTGAGTATGAACTGAAATAAAATGTTTGCAAGTATATCGGGCTTATCATCAATGACATTTGCTCTAGATACCAAAAATTAACTGCAAAAAAATGCAATTCTTTGGTAACGATTCTTATCTACATGTTTGTCGCCGAAATATAAAATAATTTATTATTCTTTTTGGCATATGAAGCGAGATTTCCATCTTATATCCTAATAAAGCAAATATAACATTAGAAATTAGACAATAATTTTGAATGAAACTGTTAAATAGCCGTATGTTCCGTATATTTTGTATCGTGATGATTATCATTAGTTTTAATACTAAAATAAGTATAATATTTAATAAATAAGAGAACTCAATTTTCCAAAAAAAAAACGACTTTGGCCAGCTTAACACAGAAATCGCGCTTATTGTTAACTGTAGACTAATTTAAGGTGTCAATCGCAAATTATATGTATACTAAAACGTAATGAATAGGTGTGTCAAAATGTAGACAATATTTCAATTCAGACAATATAAACTTAGATTTAGGTAAAATTGAATTATTCTTGTTGTAATTCTAAAATACCATACAAGTTTCGAATGTGGAATAAGAATAGAAAATAAAAAAAGTGTAACTTACTTTAATAAATACTGCAACTTAACGATTTATTTATGACATTCTCTTTAAATTAGGTACCCAACAAGCTGTGTTTGACAAATAAATTTGAAATATCTTAGAAAGTTTTCAATATCAAGCTTAAGCTTTAAAAAGAAAGGATCAATGTATTATCTTAACAAAAATATAGTTAAAAACATAAAATAAAACAATGTCTCTAAAAAGGGTGATGAGGGGTTATTGTGACGTCACTCTAATGTAAATGTTAAAGACACTTACGACGTTTCCTTTAAAGAAATTTCATGGAATCTGACAATAAATTTGACAAAACTGCATGATAATAACTTTTTGAAAATAATATATTCTAGCAAGTAGATTTTATTCTTCATATTTTATCTTATATCCATTTAAATATTTTTAAGACGAATATTAATATTAACGAAACTTAGTATTGTGTTAATTTAAATAAAGAAAACCGTGCCAATATTTGTTTTATTTCTATACGTCAAAGTGTATTTATGGTCATCGTTATGAAGAGAAAAATAGTATATTGTGAGAGTTTACCTTAAATATTTCTAATCATATATTTGGGGTGGACGCAATAAGTACAAACAATTAAAAGCCCTTTAAAAGAACTATATTACCAGTTACAAAAGATTTGTGATTAAAGTATGCCAAAGAAATTTCCAGGATGCGCGATTGTAAATACAAAAAAGCTTTCGGTAAAGCCTTAAAAATAAATATTTATATATTTTTAATGAGTGAGCATGAGTGGTTAGAAAATAGTTATATAGATGTATAGAATTGCTATATTTGTGACACTGATACTCTCTTTTTTTTTTTTTTTTTACAACCCATAATGTCCTACTGCTGGGCTCGGGTCTCCTCTCAGGAGAGGGTCAAGGCCATACATCCCTACGCTGGCCAAGTGCGGGTTGGGGACTGGCAAGAATACGTTGTGGCTACGTAAATCTTGCCGTTGGAGGTTTTTAAGCCGCCCGAAGGCCTCCAACTAAGCTTCACGACTGTTATCGTATGATAACAACCGGGACCGACTGCTTAACGTGACCTCCGAATCACGGAGACGCTCATGGTAACATGCCACTAGCGGTCACCCATCCAGGTACTGACCGCGCCATCGTTGCTTACCCTCGGTGATTGTTTCTAATCACCGAGTGCAACTGGGCTATGAGCGCCTCTACACTCTCTCTACACTCTTCTCTACACTTCTCTACACTTCTCTACTCTTCTCTACACTCTCTCTCTGAACACATTTAATCATAGGTAGCTAACAATTTCAGCACGAATGAGCAGGATGGTACTAACGTCCCACATAAGACCAACCATAAAATTACAGTGTGTCACAATGAGTATGGTAACCACTACTTTTTTTGCTCATACTCTCCATCAGGAATAGTGGGATTATTTTGGTAGACCCAACCCATATAAATGCGTTTGAGTTATCAGTTTTTAAATACTTGAACATAAATATTATTTTATTCCGCCTTTCATTTCTGTCTGACGCTTTACTTATCCCATCTTACAATCAAACGTAAACATATTTATAGTATTGTGTTAAGGCTTTGTAAGCGTACCTGAAATTGAGCTTAACACTACGGCAGCAAGAATTAATGAATTAAAAATAATAGTCGCAATATAGTCTCTCTCACTTCAATCATGTTTTGGCAATATGGCTCTACCTAATCTGACTGACCTAATCTAATCTGAGGTACGTGGATTTCTATAGTAATATAAAGGTATTATTGTGGTTTTTTATCCACTTCTAGTTGAGTTTTCAGCAACCATGGTTGAAGCCGGAGTAGTCGCAGACGTAGATGCAGATGTACATATTGATATAGTTGTCGATGTAGATGCTAAAGTTGATTTAGATGTAGATGGTATCGAAGAGCACAAAGACCCTTTGATTGTTGAGCATATTCCATTCTTACAATAAGGAAAGATTCCACCGCATGTCGTGATCGTGCCTATGTTAAACGGATAATAACGACGGACTGTATGCACAAGTTGGCATCGGGAACCACCCTTAAAAAATATGTAGAGGTAAATACAAAAAGTCAATGTTTATCTTATCAAAATATTAATTTAGTGTACAGTTTTTTCTTAGATGAACGACGAAAACAGCTACGTTTTCTCTAAAGTTAATACTGAAATATATTGCTACATTTAATTTGTTTACCGCTTAACTTGACTATAACACAATTACCTACAGAGTAATTGTTTGCTATAAGCGTACCAATTAAATTCAGAACTGTAAAAGCCGGGAACATAAATATTTGGTATTTATATTTTGTGCAAATCAGTGTCAAAAAAATTTTAGTCACATACCTGGGTAAGGAAATTACAAATAATCACTCTCCACTTTGCTCTGGGGTGTCCATCTATTCCTGAACTCTCCTAAATAGCCCGCTTGTGTGGTGTTAACCCAGCAGAGGCAAAATGAGGCCATAGTGCATGCAAACCAAAATTTGGAGGCCTTAAGGGGAAATGGCCAAAAATTTCAAAGCCAAATGGTGATTGTAATATGGGTGCATTTTGTGGGTTTCCTGTTTCAGAATTCGAAGACTCAGTGGATTCTTGTGCTAATGTAATCGATAATAATACCTATTACAGTTACAAATATTTAATAATGTTGAGTTATATTTTAGTTAAGTACATATTTAGTTACTAACATTAAGCAATTACTCATTTAACATGATAATTAAAAATAATGAAAGATTCGTGAAGGCCATTTTACTTAATAAAGGTTCTCGTGTTCTCCACTTTAAGAAGTTAGTGGAAATGATTCCAAACTTAATGTATATATACATGGTTGATACACAATTATTATGTTAAGGTTTATTTCTGAAGTAATAGGGTTATCAATAATCATATTTTTGATTGTTTGACTACTGTTAATTATTATATTGTTATTTTTTTGAATGAGGTGCGTAAATGATGTTGTTTTTTACTTTTATTTTTGATTCAAATCATTCTACAAATACTTAATATGAAATAAAAAATGATAAAAGATGATATTTTTGTTAGTGTGTGTATGTTATGTAGTGAAATCCTAAATGTTTTAATGTTTAAGTAACCGTAAACATCAACCCTGTCGTCTATCCGTACCTAAGCCAAAAGCAAACAATGAAAAAACACTATTTTCCATTAAACAATCAAAACATCTAACTCTATTGTATTTCTAAGAGATATGAAAGCGGTTTTCTTTTTTTGTTGAACACAATAAGTACAAGCTTATATGATAAAAGGTTTTAAGATTGTGTCTCAAGTAGTCGTGACACACGCCAATAATTAGAATTAAACATGATAAACGTGGGAGACTGATGTACTATCCTAACTAATATTATAAATACGAATTAGAGTTTGTTCGGTTAAGTTACATTAAGTACGAATTAGGTTTAGTGGCGAATGAAAGCGTGTTACACTTGTCACTGAACTTGATTTGACAATTCTTTCACCAACGGAAAGTCACATTTACAGTGAGTAGTAAAAACACTGGGGGTATACACGCTGGTGGTGTTGCTGTTGAAGTTAGCTATGTTTTTATGTATGGCCTTGCCAAAATGACTCTACTTAACTTAATTTCAGGTACTCTCACAAAGCTTAGGAAAGCATAAGCAAAAATTCAAGAGTGGTTGTCGCCATGCTCCTTGCTCATGCAAACAATGCAGCATGGTGACCCATAACATGTGCCTAGTAATGCATCATTGGGCCTTCGATTCCTACAGGAGACTCTACGGTAGGGTCGGGCGGTTCATGGTCTTTTATGGGTCCCGGGTATGGGCGAAGGTCCTGAGAGCCAGCTAAGTCGACTGCAACGAGTTCATAAGAAGGTATCGCACGATCTCCTGTGAGGCGGCCACACCTGGCGGCGCGAGCCCTTGCGGCTTTTTACCAGTGACTCGAGAAATCGATGATCAAAAGTCCCAACTCCACCAGGTTCTCATGGAGGAATGGAAGGAACGACTTGGGCAATTGAGTGCTGGCAAACGCAATTATTGCGGCGGTAAGACTCGTTATATGACTCGTTATACTCCTTATATTGGAGAATTAGCTCAGGAGGGATCACGGGACCCTCTAATACCGTAGGTGATCAATGGAAAAGGATGCTTTGGAGATCACCTGTGTCTGATCCGAAAGGAGCCAACGCCTGAGTTCCACCAATGCGATGGCCAGACCGTAGACACGGCACTCCACATGCTGGCAGAATGTCCGGCGTGGGTGAGCCGAAGCGTGATCTTGTGGCGGTGGCGTGAGCGAGAGCTTCATTTCAACCGGTTTACGTGAATATCAGTTTTTACATGAAGCGACTGGCATCGGACCTTCGTAACCCTAAGGGAGAACTGAATTTGAAATTTGAACTAGATCTCAGTATATTTGAGGGCACTGAATTCCCAATAAAGATTGCCAAAGATGTTCATGACAACCGGGACCGACGGTTTAACGTGCTCTTCCAGACATGGGCGCGAAAACCGCAATCTTCCATACTCCGGGCTGCTATTAAGAATGTCTTGTAAGAAAAATCCAACGTTACCCGTTGTTGCATAGGTTCAATAAAAGCCGCCGGTAACATCGTGGGGCGCAGTTATTATATAAATAGAAATACACGAGAATTTTGTATGATTGTTAGAGTAAAACTAATACATACGTTTAATACAAAGGAATAATAACTTTTGTATTCATTGTGTTATATCAGAATCAATCTAGAATGGCATTAAAAGCAAAGTTATTAACTATGTTAATACGTTTCAACTTACGTTTTTATCGCAACGTATTCTTATAAATCAAGTACAGAAAATAGAAAATCGTTTGCTTTCAAAGCCACAGCAACTCCGTTCAGCTATGAATTATTTATTGTTTTCTAGCTGTAACTTTGTACGTTCCACTGCCTATAGAAGTTTATATGAGTGGGTTTCTATAAATCGCGATGTTGTAGGTACTTGAGAAGGTTTAGTTAAAAACAATTGTCTTACTGTAGAAGGATGTTTTGTAGCAGACTATAAGTACAAAAATCACATTGACGTTATAAGAAATACAATATTGTTTTTTTTTCTGTAATGTGCCTAGGACGGGATATGTAAGAATTCTGACATATTTCTTTGTGGACATGCTTAAGAGATTGTAGTCTAAGGTTTTTTTTAAAAATATGGTTACTAGTATATTTTTTGTAATTTAAAATGTACAATGTTGAGTTATCTTCTGAATACTACATAAGATATTGTTTGTTTGCTTCATCATCATCATCAGCCTAACATAGTCCACCACTGGACATAGGCCTCTCTAATTGCACACCACTTAGTTCGATCCTCGGCTTTCCGCATCCAGCATTGTTTTTAGCTATTTTATTTACTCGTACTTAGTTTAAGCTAACTCCAACATTTATCATGTTCTTATGTTATCATCAACAACCCATAATGTCCCACTGCTGGGCTCGGGTCGCCTCTTAGGGCGGTGCGTCAAAAGTTCCGCACGGCGGGCCCCCCCTTTACCGAGACTCTCCAGCCCAGCTTCCTGCAGGAAGTGGTCGAGGGCCTATTCCCGCAGCGGGCGGAGCACACGCCCACGTCGATGGTCTATTCGGCCGGAGACGACGGGGGCAGAGAGGTTGAAGTTCGGCCCGCCAGAGGTAGGGGCGGCTGTTTTGCGAATCCGTTCAAAGAACACCGCCCCCGGGCCGGACGGGGTACCAGCCCGAGTGATGGCCCGAGCCCTCGACCACATGTCGGACCGCCTCAGGGAGGTGCTAGACGCTAGCTTGGCGTCCGGATGCTTCCCTGAGTGCTGGAAGAGCGGGAAGCTGGTCCTGCTGCAGAAGCCGGGACGGCCTGCCGATTCGGTCGCGGCCTACAGGCCCATCGTGTTGCTGGATGAGGCGGGCAAATTATTCGAGATGGTGCTCTCTGCCCGCATCGTCCGGCACCTCAGCGAGGTGGGCCCAGACCTGTCGGACGCCCAATTCGGGTTCCGAGAGGAACGTTCGATGGTCGATGCCGTGATGCGCCTGAGGGCCGTGACCGAAGAGGCGGTGAGCTGTGGCGGCGTGGTGTTGGCGGTGTATCTGGACATCGCCAACGCAGTGCATTTAAGGTGAGTAAATTTAAGTCAAGGATGTAATGGAGTGGCCATAACAATTTTAAGTGCGTTTTCGACGGATTGGATTGCACTACTCTAAGAATCACCGCTTATAACGATGGCCGTGTCATCGGCATAGGTTAATAGCTTACAATTTGCGAATTTGAGCATACTAAGTGTGTTTACAAACACGAGGAGCAGTGCGGGGCCCAATACGCAGCCTTGTGGTAAGCCAAATACGAGGTTTTCATCATTACTGATAGTACTTTTCACCTTAACTAAACTTAAAGATAGTCACGGAAAATATTTAAGGCAACATCTCTTACTCCGATACTCTCTAACCTTTTCAACATGATATGTGTGGAGACCGTATCAAAAGCCCTGGCCAAATCTAGGAAGATATGGTTATAGTCCTAGTGTCTAGGTTTTCAACAATAGAGTTAGTCAGATCCAGAACAGCATCCTCAGTTGACTTTATTTTCCTGAAACCATACTGATTTGAGGCTAGGGCATTGTTGTGTTCTAAAAAGTTAAGCAATTTCTTATTAAGAAATTTTTCAAGAATTTTTGATAATATGGTTAATATAGATATTGGTCTATAGTTTTCGATACGATCCCGAGCACCACTCTTGAAGATGGGATGAACAATTGCTCGTTTAAAGACATCGGGTAATACTCCTTTGGTTAGGCAAAGATTACGTTGTGTAATGACTGGTATTCAACATATGTTGGGTTGATTTAATAACCAATACTGGTATGTCGTCGTAGCCGACAGCACAGTTTGATTTTAAACTAGTGATAATTGAGTCAATTTCTCGAAAGTCAGTGTCTATTAGGATATGAGCCTCTAATTGACCTTGCTTTAGGTTATGCATTTTGTATGTGGCTCAGTAACATAACAATGTTGCGAAATATGACTGATGAGGGGAAGGGGAATAATAATGTTTATTAGGTACTTCAGAACTACATTATTTATCAACTGATTTGTGAAACTCTTTATATTTGAAAGAGTTATACTTGCCGTTTAGTCCCACAAAAAATTCCGTCCCTAACCATAACTAGGTAGATTCAGTGTATTGCGATGCGCCATAAGGTAGGCGTATTAAAGTTGATTGTATTTTAACTATAGAGATATACTTAACATTTAATTTAAAAGAATTAAACAAATTTAAGAACACTCACTTTTTTATTTGCTTTTCTTTTTATTTGATTGTACAGATTTTACTATTTATTTAAAACTAACATTATTATCAATAGCCTTCAATAGTACACAACTGAACATTGGCCTTTCCTCAGAAAGGAGGTAACATGCGTACCGTTCAATGGTAACCTATTTCTGTGGATATGTTCATACTAATTTTACAAATTCGATACTTACTCTATCTGTTTTTCTGTTACGCTTTTACGGCTAAACCGCTGTACTGATTTAAAGAAATTTGGCATGCAGATACTTTGATTCTTGAGGAAGTACATCCTCCTATTCTTCCTCGCATCGTTCTCCTCTTTACTGAGGGTCTTGATTCCCTAGTTGTAGGATGATCTTCTTTCGACACTTGTTCCTCTCCTTAGGCGAATGAAGTGCAGCGTGACCGAGGAAGGACATAGGCTTCTCTTTACCGCGATAGTCAACATACACGTGGGCGGAGCCGCGAGCAAGAGCTAGTACAATATAATTTTTGTCCCTGAAATTTTAACTAATACTTGATTGTACTGAGATTTTTCAAGATTGATGTTTAATATTGGTAAAGTCCTTGTGTTTTCCTATTAGGAAACATTTAGAGGTTTATCAACTTGATGGCAGTATCACACTTCTTTATGTGTTATTAGTTATGCACCTTACTTTATTCCTCAAGAAAATTTATTCCGGTTTAAGGCTGATATATATCCGGTTTATAGACTACCCTGTCCATTTAAAACAAGTGAAATCAATTTACTCGACGAAACACAAGACCTATCTTGTGTTGCATGACATGCATGTTTTTGTATGAAGAGAAGGGACCATCTAGGTGAGATAAGTAATTTTACTTTATAGTGTTGTTTTTAGTATCAATATTTCTTTTTATTTATACAACTTTTTATCCTACCACGGAGAAGCCAAATGGAAGAGTAAATGTTTTTGCAGTCAGTCGGATGACATAAATAAGCTATATAAATTTTACCAAAAGATTTCACGTAGTCGGGTTATACTTTTTTAAACTCTTTCTTGTTCGTCTATCCACCAGAAAAACAATAAAAAAATAGAAAACGTAATTTTGATTCGTAAAAGAGAAATTAAAATATATATTTCTTTTTCAAGTGCATCTTTTTCGGTTGTAAGAGCCGACTAAGAGAGCAAAGTACATAAGATAACTACACTGCAAAGAGAAGAAAAAATTGACACAAATCTTATACATACCCCACTGGCCAGCGTGGTATTAGTTAGCTAGTTACTACTCAAAAACTCCTTTCTAATGGGAACCTGTTGATGTAACGTGGGGCACACATTATCCATAACAACAAATATGAATTGGTACAAATTTTTCGCAATTGTTTAGTCTATTGTAAATTTCTCGTAAGATATTTTTGGCGACTTTTTACATTACCATACATTAGTGTTTCTATTCGTATAAGTAGTTTTTATCTTTTATAATTTTCTATTGTGAGCTGTAACACAATGTCGGTGTTATTACAGCGAAGTTTGACTATCCGCCGTAAGCAGACGAATCAGATTAGGTTTGAAAGGTACGGAGAGTAGGTTTTATCTCTGTATTTAGAAATATTTCTCAAACGTTGAATATCTACTTGATGGCGTGTTTTAGAAATCTATGAAAGGATTTGTTTTGGATAAGTGGGCAAACGAGCAGACTTATCGCCTGATGGTAAGCGATTATAGCCGCCCATGTACACCCGTAACCAGTGGCGTCACAAGTGCGTAGCCGGCCTTTGGGGGATGGGGAGGGGTTGGAGTACGGGCCTCCTGTGGTCCAGTTCGGGCTCAGATGAAATATCTGAGGCTGATACTCGACGGTAGGTGACTCTTCGACGAGTACTTCCGGCAGCTTGCTCCCAAGCTGGTCGACATTGCCTCCGCCTTTGGGCGACTTTTGCCCAATCTTTGTATTTGCCAGTGTCGCAACGAGAAGCCTCTTCACGGGGGTTATCCGGTCTATGGCGCTGTATGGCGCAACGGTGTGGGTCGGCTTTGACCGACCGTGCGCCTTGGCTGGAACACCCCCGTGGGATTTGGAGGCGGAAGTGTTCGTCGAAGTTTATCGACGGGTGGCTGAATTCCGGGCGGTTTTCGCCCTCCGCCCGAAGAAGTGCGCGAGTGGCATGAAGCCGCCCGTCGAGCCCTTTCCTTTCGACTGACGCAGGTGCTTTCCGGGCACGGTTACTTCCGGAAGTACCTGCACTCGGACTCGATCCGTCGCCGGCGAACCTGGAGGGGGAGGTGGAGGCCTACCAGCACCTCATGCCACCCTGAGTGTGGCCGCGGATGGGCGGGACGCGTTTTCCCCTCCATCCGCTTCACAGGCCTGAAGCGAGGGGGCAACATTACGCATGTACCGTACTTCGCCTAATTTGAGTGTTTAGAACATCAGATGGTGCCCGCCGCTTCAGTGCGGGAGGGGTCAGGATGGCGTAAGAAAGCGGTTCTCGAACCCCCTTCCCCGTCTCAGGCGCAGAGTGGCACACCGTGTGGTTCGGTTCGATTCCGAAGGCCCGAGGGAGTATCCAAACATGAAAAACAAAAATTGGGCCTCTGGTATCCTCACTCATCCGGTAAAATACGCTAGCGCAAGCGCACCTGTTTTCTGTGAGGCCGTGGTCTCTCTCTCTGGTTCACTTCGGTCGAGCCGGCCCATGCATACCAAACGTGGCTCTCTGACACGTGGGAGCGAGGTAGCGGGCATAGTTTGTTTCATTCCTACAGTCAACAGTGGGTGCAATCACAATTGAAACAAAGTATGCAGATATTTTTTTAAGTGTAGTGTATAGGAGTACCGACAGTAGAAATAAACCACGCACCCAAGTGCGGGTAGTCACATATTGCGCAACACGAAGGCGTCGCTAAGCACACACCAATCTGCCCGTAAAAACAAGCGGAATAACTCCATCGAAACGACGCGAAATACAAGGTATCATAACCCTTGCAAAATTTTTATCGTGAATAAATCCCGCTGTAGAACAAGCAGTATATAAAGTACTTCATTTGTAGTTCTGGTAAGGTAAGGTAAGGAACTTTAACTTTTGGAAACTTACGAGTGTTTAACTCGTAAGTTTCCAAAAGTTAAACTTAGGAGGTTTAAAGTTAGTGTTAACTTTTAAATTATTTAAAATTTCTAGAGAAGAGCATTAATCGAATATTCATTTCATGTCAAAATTTATAATTTGATTTCTTCATTTCAATAAACATTAAATGCATCTCACAGTCTCTGTATAGCATATCTCCTAAACATTCGAAACGATTTTGAGTTCGACACTTTTTTCAAAGGTGAGAAGTTGAAAGGTTGAGTTGATGATGTCTTCTTATATCATTAGCTGTCTTCTAATAATAATAGAAAGAAATTTGAGCCGTTTTAATTCGAATAAATAAGTCGACCGTAGAGAATATCAGTATTAAGTAATTTATTTATTGGTTGAGGTTACCGGAACCTAGAATTACGAGGAAGGGGCGGAAGGTTTTGCAAAGCTACTCACCATTACGTGACCCGTCCGCTCGATCACTCTCCTTTATCAGGAGAAGGCCTGTTCTCTGGTAAATACAAGTAGTCTGCTGATAAACATACTTAAATTGATTTATGCCTATCCCATAACGATTAGTTTTGGAACGGTATTGTGTGGTGTTCAACTTCTGACTTAGCTATCAGAATTATTAAGAGTGATTGACTTACAGGATCTGTAGCAAATATTGTTATAAGAAATATAAAATCTTTACGTCATTGCAGCGCTCATAACCCAGTATGAGGCGCGCATAGCTCACTTGCACTAGGTGATTCGAAACAATCAACGAGGGTAAGCAACGAGGGCGTGGTCTGTACCTGGATGGGTGACCGCTGGTGTCATGTTACCATGAGCGTCTCTTTGATTCGGAGGTTACGTTAAGTAGTCGGTCCCGGTTGTTATCATAGGATAACAGTCGTGAAGCTTAGTTGGAGGCCTTTGGGCGGCTTGAATACGTCCAACAGCAAGATTACGTAGCCACAATGTAGTCTTGCCAGTCCCCAACCCGCACTTGGCCAGCGTGGGGACATATGGCCTTAACCCTCTCTTGAGAGGAGACGTGAGCCCAGCAGTGGGACATTATGGGTTGTTGATGACGTTATTTTTACTCGACTATGGCTAAGCCAAAAGGTTGGTAATAGTTTGGAAGTCTATGTATGTTCCTTCATAGCGCCCAAAGTATTTGTCATGTTTGGATACTTGAATAAAATAAGAGTTACAATGAATTTAGTATAATAGACATTTATAACTAACACGCTGTAGTCACTTCGCAGTCCAGAATCAATCTTACTGACATATAAAGGAAATGCTTCCATTACACACTAGTGACGTAACATTCTACAGACTAATTTACAATTGGTGACATAGGGATGCGACATCCTAACAGTACTGAACCGATTCTAATGAATGTGGTGTCAATGGATTCGTAATAATGGCCAGGGCGACATGGGTTACACAAAACTTAGCAAAAAAAATATGTATGTAGTTAGGTCTTTTAAACTTTTTCTTATTCCTATAAGTAGGAACTAACTTAATATTGTAGCTAAGAATTACACAATATAGATATTCATGTTATTGTTCACAAATGTTATTTTTCAGAACTCAGTTTTCGCTTGATTCAGAAGTACATGCAGTTGCAGCTTCTGTAGCTGATGAGCTTGTTGTTGAAGCATTATTGTTAGTATTTTCACTAGAGCACATTGAGCCCATTTTCTTTGAACAAAATCCATTATTGCAGTAAGGGTTAGGATCTCTACAAGTTTTTGTAAATCCTAAATTAAATGGTAAGCAAAGTAGCCTCTCATGACATCCAGTACATTTGAATCCGCCCTGAAAATAAAAAAAAATCTGTTACATTATAGTGAATTAAATCAGCAGTCAAGACTGATGTTCGCTGGAGCAGACAAGTGTTAGAGTGGAGACCACGATTAGGTAAACGCAGTGTAGGGCACTCAGCGGCACGATGGACCGACGACTTGAGGAAAGTGGCTGGCGGTGGATGGATGCGGACTGCCCAAGACCGGGATGGTTGGCGCTCTTTGGGTGAGGCCGTCGTTAAGCAGTGGGCGGCAATAGGCTGAAGTAAGAATTAAATCAAAAGAAGGGTTGAAAAATATAATAGTTTTATTAAGTATGGTGAACTTTTAAAGTTTGAGTATTTTAATCTTGATATTGCTGCATGTGTACTTTATATATATACCTACTTGGAGAATCCTTTATTAGATGTATATTAACATTGCAGAGCATATACACATATATAAAGTAGGAGCTCATTAAATTTGCTGGTTAGTAGCTATCTAACTTATCTACAAGTTTCTTTTGTGCACTATAAAAATCATATCAGTAACTCACTGGTATTACTGCAGCAAGGAAGAAGGAAAATGGATAGAAACCTTCTCAAGCTGTTACTGAAGTTACTGATTCGATGTTGACAAACATAGAAATAATGGTGACTTTTAAAGAGTGTACACGCTCACGGCAATTTTTCTTGAAGGGGTAAATAAATGCGTATTAAATTAATTTTAGAAATGTTTGTCTTTACATTTTTCTTTAATTCTCTGTTATTATTTTTACCTTATACCGCCTTCGAGGTGTTATTGTTGGACGGCGAATATGACGCAACGCGATACTGGGACACGGCGTACACGTTAAAATCAACGGCACGACGTACTTGTGACCTATGTTATGTAGCAGTCTGCAACCATATACGTCGTAACGCGTACCAGTTTTATGGGCGACCAGACTCGACACTAGGTTGATTCGTGAATTTTTCTAGGTGAGTGACGAATAAGACGCGACTCTGCGAAAGCTACCAATAATGATTAGTAATGACCAAAATCACGTAGGAAACTTATCACGTCTCATCGCATCGCATTGCGTTGTGTTGTGTGACGTCACGTCGCTTCGCTGACAGTAAGTAAGTAAGTAAGTAAGACACCACGCAGGACACTTGTCGCGTGTAGCATCGAGCCGCATTGTATCGCATCGCGTCTTTTTCGTCGCCTACTTACTACACCACGTTAAAACTGCCTCGTTGGTCTAGCGGTTGAAGTATGCGACTGCCAATCAAAGAGGTCTCGGGTTCAAATCCCGGGTCGTGCCAAAACTGTTATTGAGTTTTTATATAAATACTTAATAACAGCTCGGAGTTTGGAAGTTGGGGTCTGAACCCCCATGCCTCGGTGAGCGTGTCAAACTTTCGGTCCTGCGCCTCATCTCTACCTGATTGTGTCGGTTAACCGTCCCATCGAATTATGAGAGTGAGGGAACAGATAGTGTGTTTACACACACAATTGTGAACTATAATATCTCCTGCGTAGTTGGCTGTTCTCCGTTGAGATTGGACGCCGTGGCCGTAATCGGCTAAGAGAACATCATCATCACACAACGTTAAACCTCTACGCCATCAGAGCAATTGCTTATTGCAACATTAACTTTGAAAAAAATATAATACATACGTTTTAATATAATTTATATAAAGACACTACTTGTTCATCATACCAATAAAAAAACTTCTTTCTGTGGTTTAAACTTTGTAACCATATCTTGAAAAAATAAAATACGTTTCGATTCTGTAATATGCATCGTATGTTACAAAATAAATTCACTTACTTCTTTGTAGAAAGTACAAATGCTAAAAGCCCTTTCCTCCTTTGTGCCCTCTGCTTGTAAAGCGACGACGGAAGAAACCTATAACATCGTTTATAGTTTTATGTCTAGTGTTATATTACATCACAATTAATGTTATACATATATATATATATATATATATATATATATATATATATATATATATATATATATATATATGTGGCACTAAGGATAGTCATTTCTATCCAGACACGTGTCTTGATAGAAATTACTACCACCGTATAAATGATAATTCTATCGGAAGCATATATAATGGGATACATTTCACCCCATAGTTTCAGCTATAAATTATGTTAAAAAAGAAAAAAGTAATATATTATGTCTGAAGAATCCGTATCATCTATTTTTATTATATATAATATAATTGTAGTAATCTTACCAGTAGACTGAATAACAGCATCAACATCTGTACGTTTGCCATTTTAAAAGTCTTAATAATGACGTGTTAACCTGACAAATAAGTTATTAGAACTATTCGGTAGTGATCTAGTTGACACCTACACATTTACTTGATTACTACCTAATAAAAATGTAGCGGTTAATTAATTTCATGCCTTAATTTCACTAACTTTATAACTCTGTCAAGTTATAGAGTTGATGAGTCGATGTTTAATAATATCGATTTAATTAATGTTATCGATATCTTCGTTGTAGTGTAGTTTTTTAAACTAGCACTAGGAATATACCTGTATCACACGGGACTTTCAAACATACATAGACATTACGAACACCCAAACTTCGAACATCAATTTGTGGATCATACAAAGTGTTGCTCCATGTAGGGTTTGAGACCACAACACAAGAAAGTGAAGATGTGACCACCTAAACCAACAGACGTGTAGTCAACCCTAATAGTTATAGTAATGGTTGTTATTTTATCTTATAGGAAGTAAAGCTTTTATTAACACCATTTTAAAAAGAACTGGAAATATTTGACTGAATATATCTCATACTTACCTAGAGAAAACCACGCTTCGGTATAAGCGTACCCGGTCGAAGTGACATTATAGCAATCCGATGATATGCAGCTCTTACATTAATTTTTATCCAGTAAGTGAGTCCACTACATAATTTTATTTAGTATGTGAACAGATTACTTCATATTCCATTTTCTGCAAGTATTGCAAATTGCAATGCAGCATTTGAAATAATTAAAGTAATAAATATATAAAGTATATCCACGTCTATATGGTAACGGAGTCCATGTGGTGAAGGATTCAGAATACGAATGTCACCATTCCTACTCATCCCACGGGTGTTGTAAGAAGCAACTAAGGGGAAAAACTACGCAGGACAGCATTACTAGAAAGAGACGAAAACTTGAAACAAACCTTATATCTAGTTATGGAGAATTGGCTCGAAAGGCAGCACTGGACTTTGTCATACCGGCCGACGCAGGTGGTCACTGGAAAAGGATGCTTCAGACCTCAACTGTGCCTGATCCGCAAGGAGCCAACGTCTGAGTGCCACCACAGCGATGGCCAGACCGTGGAGTCAGCGCTCCGCATGTATCTCTTTCTGCGAGCAAGAAACTTGTTAAGGAGCTGGCGGAGCGGAACGGGCTAGATACCGTAGACGTCCTGACAGAAGCAGGCCGAGTTGGCGGCGGGAGCGTTGCAAAGTGCTCGTGCCCTTTTTCTTAATAAATAAAGAGATGGATCTACAAACCAGAACCAGGACCGAGGTAAGTTAGGGTTACAGGAATTTCCTTTTGAGGGTGCATCTGGTTCCTCGGCTTTTAGTACCCGAGACTGTGTGCGGTTTTTAGTTGGTTTGAGTCCGACATAGGCACTTCCAACCAACCATTGAGGATTTCCGCACAAAAAAAGTGTGATATAATTGGCTATAACATTAGAAAAGATCTAAAAAGAAATCTATGTTCAGCAGTGGACTGTCGAAGGCTGTTGATGTGAAGACGGTATTGTGTTACAATTTTAAGCTCTTGCTTAATTTAATTTAATTTAATTTCTCTCGTCTCTCTCATGGTGTATCTTTATAATGACAGTTTGAGTTATACTAATCATTGACATGAAACGAATTATACATAATCTTAATAGTTTGTGGTCAAGATATGCGTAAGATCAGTTTGTGATCCAAAGAACCGATAACCATTGTGGTAAACGAGTTCTTGAGTCGAGACCGCGTCTCGGCAAACGTAGTATAGGACGTCCACAGGCCAGGCGGAGCGATGATTTGCGCAAGACGGCTGGCAGGAGCTGGATGCGAAAAGCCATAGATCGAATTAAGTGGCTTGAAATTGGAGAGGCCTATGTCCAGCAGTGGACTGCGATAAGCTGATGATGATGATGATGATGATGATGTAACGTAAAGCAACAAACAATTTAAACATTGAGAGTTTAGTTTTAGCAAACACGTGCGACCAAATTAAGTGTCTTTGTACGGCTCAATTTTTTACAGCATGATAGCCAAACTCTGTCACGAATGTACTAGTTTAACCGCAGTGAAACCACAACCCAAAGAATACCCGTATTAAATAATTTATTCATTGAGTGAAGTTACCAGAACCCGGAGAAGGTAGGAAAAGGGGAGGGGTTTCTATTTCTTCATTCTGGGAAGTCATTAATTATCACATGACCCTTCTGTTCGTTCACCATCCTTTATTTATTTATTTATTTATACTTTATGCACATTAGTAGTGACAAAGGTGGACTTAATGCCTTAGGCAGTTTCTACCAGTCGACCTTAGGGTGATGCAGAGCCGATACACTAAACTATACATAAGTTGATATCATATCTCAATAGTAAATAATTAAACCATAAATAGTAATTATATTAATACATATAATGAACATGTATTTAAATATATACATTTACATACATATGAATACACACATAAATACATAATATATACGCAATATAATTTTTATATGGGGACAGTACGATGGTATCAAGGTGGTTCTGATAGAATGTGTAGAAAATGTTTCCACAATAAGTGTTCGTTTTCTTATGGAAGTCTATCCTCTGGTAACTACGTCTACATTAGTCTACTGATAAACATACCTAAATCAATGTATATACACCATATAAGGATTTGTCTTGGAATAGTATTGTGTGGTGTATAACTTTTGGCTTGCCAATCAGTATTATTACAATCTTGACTTTATTATAAAGTTGACTTACAAGACATTTAATAAATATTGTTGTAAGTAGTTGAAGTCTGGGGCCGTGGCAAGGACTTTGAAGGTCTCACGACTGATTATAATAAAAATTTACGTTATTTTTACCCGACTACGACTCAGCTGAAAGGAAGGTAACGTTTGGCGGGTTATAATCCATCGTAGTTCAAACTACTGAACTGATATTAATGAATGAGGTGTCAATAGAGTCGTAATAATAGCCTGGGTGACATAGGTTACATAAAATTTATCAAATGATTTACGTAGTCGAGTTTTTCGAGTGTATGTACGTATGTATATTTCTTTGCCAAAGCCCTAGAGCCTAAACGGCTTGTGGTTTTTTAAGTGAGTGAGTGGTGTCAATAGATTCGTCTTAGTCGTGAGAGTGACCTAGGGCAAATCAAAATAAGGAAACAATCAAAATAAACAACTTTAAAAAAATCTTTTCAGTTCTTCAATGAATTTAATAAAGATTGGCAGGTATTGAGGCAGTCGGATTTTTAAAATAAATAATTCGTTACATAAGTTTTGAGCCTTTTATTTGTTCATATAAGTACTTACTTAAAACCGTAGCTAATATTTACACAGTTAAGATTTTCATGTTTACCAATATATTAAATTTTCGGAACTCAGTTTTTGCTTCAATCAGAAGCACACGCAGTTTCAGCTTCTGTAGCTGATGAGCTTGTCGTTGTAGCATTATCATTAGAGCACATTGGGCCCATTGTCTTTGAACAAAATCCATTATTGCAGTAAGGATTGGGATCTTTACAAGTCTTTGTAAAACCAATTATAAATGGTAAGCAAAGGAGACGCTCATGGCACCCAGTACAATGGAATCCACCCTGAAAATTTATAAGTATGCCTTACTTTCATTATAATGAATGAATTTAATAGAAAGTTTTTTAGGTTTTGTTCATATTTATTTTATGTTTGTATTTAATGAATATGACATTATTAACTTTACTTGGAAGAAAGAAAGAATTAACAGTGCAGAGCACACGTATACAAAGTAGGTCCGCATTACATTTATTGGTTAGTAGTTGGTCAGTTACTTTTATGTCTAAAACTATAAAATCATATCAATAACAGGTGACTCCTCTTCCTGTTAGTAACGCAGAAAGAGTAAATGAATAAACTTTAAACATCAGATCGAAGTTATTGGTTGGATGTTGATAACTATAGAAATAGCAATAATTTTCAATTGGAATAACACACATTCACACTCACGCCAATTTTCCTCGAAGGGCTAGACAAATAAAATATGTAACAAATAAATTCTAGTAATAGTCGTCTTATACATTTTTTATTTCACAGTTTCTTTTTATCTTTTACCGTCTTCGGGGTGTAACTAGGAAGGCGACGAATACGACGCAACGCCACTGTGAATAACACGCCCTACTTGTATCCTATGTGAAAGTCTGCGATAATACTCGACGTAACGTGTAATTGTTTTGTGAGCTTTCCTAGGTGATCGACGAATGAGACGCGGTTCTGCGAACGTAATCAATAATGAACGAGAAACAATGAAAAAAATCACGGAGGAAACTTGTGTCTCATCGCCTCGCATTTCATTGCGTCGCATTGTGTCGCGTCGCTGATATAAGGCACTACTGCGTAATATAAAATGTTTTGTTATGCTACTTATAGGTACAAAAATGTAGTTACGCAAAGATTTTGACTCTCTTAAGATGAAGAATTTATATTACATATATCATATGTACTAATAAAAAAATGAATTATTCCTATGGATCATACTTTGAGCCATATCTTAAAACAAATAAAGTACGTTTTGATTCTACAATATGCACTGTATGATGTACAATAAGAATATTTACCTCTGCGAAAAAATTACAAAGCTCCAAACCCTTTTCCTTTCTTATGTTCTCTCCTTGTAAAGTCATGATGGAAGAAACCTAAAACATAGTGTATAGTTTTGTGTTTAGTATTACTTAATTCATTATCATTCAATGATAATATATATACACAAGGGACTAACGGTAGTTCGTGTCTTGATAGAAGTGACTACCATCATATAAATGATCATTCTATTTGAAGCATACATAATCAAATACCTTCCCCCCCCCCTATAGTTTAAGCAGGAAAATTGTTATTATTATAAATATAACGAAGAAAAATGATTTTTTTGTTGTGTATAATATCACTTATTTCATGGCAGAGAATCTTTGAATGCAAAAACAATATGGCTAAAGAATAGAATAAATACTTTTCCGTTAAAGTTATGGATGATAGTAAAGTGGTAAGTATTTAACATAGGAAAATCATCCGTTTTTATTATAAATAGTATAAATGTAGTCATCTTACCAGAAGAGCGAATAAGAGCTTGGAATATTGAAGGTTTGCCATGTTGAAAGTCTTAGTTGTGAAGTGTTGACTTGACTAAGAAGTTATTTCAACTATTCTGTATGGATCTAGTTGACATTTATACATTAGTGTCATTACTACCCAATAAAAATATAGCGGTTAATTACTTTCATGGCTTACTTTCACTAACGCTAAAGATGTATTAAGTAATATAGTTGGTGAGTCGATGTTTAATAATATCCATTTACTTAATGTTGTCGATATCTTCGTTATCGTGTATTTTTTTTTAATTGCACTAGGATTATTCTTTTATCGCAGGGGACTTTACAAACATACATAAACACAATTTGTGAACCATTCAAAGTGTTGTCTTATATGGGGTTTGAGCCCACACAACTAAGTTAAAGAAAATGACGAGTTCCTCGCCTGAACCGCAAGACCTTTAGTATAATCTAATAGTTATAATGTAGGTTACTATTTTATATTATAGGAAGTAAAGGTTTAATACGAACCATTTTTAAAATATTCAAGCCCAGAGAACAAATGATTGAATATTTCTCACAGTTGCCTAAAGAGAATCACGTTTCGGTATCGTTTATGCGTGCCGGAGTAATGCTACGGTCTCACAGAAAACCGATGTCCAGCAGCTCCTACATTTATGGTATATATGGTATTATTCACGCCATTCGCGTACCTCTTCGGGTGGAGGGCGCATGCCACCCTCCGCCCGGAATTCAGCCACCCGTCGATAAACTTCGGTGAGCACCTCCGCCTCCAAATCCCACGGGGGTGTACCGGCCAAGGCGCACGCCGCCTCGGTCGACACCGTGTGGTATCCAATACCCTCTGAGGCTGCCAGAGGCGCGCCTTATTCTGGGTGGTCAGAGCCGACACCCACACCGGTGCGCGGTACAGCGTCATCAACCGGATAACCCACGTGAAGAGGCTTCTCGTTGCGACACTGGCTCCACCCAGATTGGGCAAAAGTCGCCCTAGGGCGGAGGCAGTGTCGACCAGCCTGGGAGCAAGCTGCCGGAAGTGCTCATCGAAGAGCCACCTACCGTCAAGGATCAGGCCCAGATACTTTATCTGGGCCCGAACCGGTACGAGGAACGAGTTGACCACTATGGAGGCGCCGGGGGGCGGCCCACGACGGGGCCCATGGAACAATAGGGCCTCCGTCTTGTCCAGGGCCACCCGCAAGCCCAGCGCCTCGATGCGCTGTTCACCAGAGGGACTCCCCTGGTGGCCAGGCACGTCGCCTACTGGAAGTTCACCCCCCGGGCTGTGACCAACGTGTCATCGGCGTAACAAATTACACCCAGCCTGGGGGGGGGAGACGCTCTCGAAGGACCCAGTCGTACCCCACGGTCCATAGGAGTGGTCCTAGGACAGACCCCCTGGAGACAAATCCTATATCAAACCGCCTAACCAGTGTCGTGCAATTGGCCAAAGCCTCCTTTCTAAGAAGAAACTATAAAATCCAGCAGTAGCTTGTTAAAGGTTGTTGACGTGATGTTGAAATGTAGTACATGTAATTTTGTGTAACAGTAAAACTGTTACACAAAAATTTTTAAGTGGAAAAATTACCTTAAAAAGCCTGCATTGGCGGGTATAAATGCTGACTTGGGAAGGTCTCGCTCATGGCATATCTGTACAGCGACAGTTCGAGTTACGCAAATCATTCAAAATCTTTATAGCTTGTTGTTAAAATACGACCATCAAGTACGATTATTCTGTGGTTTTAAGAATGTTTAAAGTAAAGAGTCTTTTAGTCGTCATTAGGCTTATTATTTTCAATTTGTTCGAACCAAAACATATAACAATACTAATTAGTAACAACTCCATTTCTTAATCAATTACAACAGATTTAGCAGTATCGAAAATACATACTATATAAAACTAAGTTAAGAGAGCTACAAAATTTTTACAACAAAGAGCTACAAACAATCGTTGAACCAATTTTGTTTCGTGGCACATTTTATACTTGAAAGGAGTTTTCTACAGCTCATAGCTTTTCTGTATACAATATTAATGAACTTTGTGCTCACTCAATCAAAACAGGCAAGACGCCTCTTTTTCCTGTTTTGAAAATAGGAATTGCAGTCTCATATTCAATACCCAGCGACGTGAATGCGGTTTTATTGTCTTTGTACTAATATACAGATGCGTCCAAGTACCTTTGTAAGTTATTTCTGAATATTCTACTTATTACGTGTCGTCTTAATTTGGTAAGCGCTATAAAAACAATTATTAAAATTGTGGTAAACTTATATAAAGATATAGCGGGCTTTAATATTTACCGCGAGATAGCCAAACATTGTCAGAAATGTGCTATTTCAACCGGAGTGATTCCCAGAATCAGGAGGAAAACCACTAACGGATTCCATTCCTCCTCATTCTGGGAAGTCGCGAACCATCACGTGTCCGTCCACTCGTTCAATCTCCTTTATCATAAAGAAGCCTATTCTCTGTTAATATATATTAATAATATTATTTTCTTTTTTATTGGTCTTGGGAGAATATTGTGTTTTGTTAAACTTCTGGCTTAGTAGTTAGATATTACACTAAAACCACAGGACCTTCAGTAAATATTGTTATAAGTAGTTGAAATCGGGGACAGCGGCAAGGATTGTGAAGGTACTGCCTAGTAAAATTTTTCACGCCTCGCTTAAAGGGTCCAGGATCATAGTGGCGCGGAAACACGTGCGTCTTGTTAGTATGTAAATTAATGTTTATGTTTTTAGGTTTCTATTTTATACATTTGAATACGTATTTTATTACATAAAATTGTTAGTAGGATTTTCAGAACAAACATTTTTTTTAATCTATTTTATTTAGTCAGAACTCCGTTTTAACTTGATTCAGTAGTACAAGCAGTTGCTGCTTCTGAAGCTGAAGAACTTGTGGTTGAAGTAGCATTGGCACTCTTATCAGCATTATCACTAGAGCACATTGGACCCATTGTATTAGAACAAAATCCATCATTGCAGTAAGGGAAAAGAATTCCACAAGTCTTTGTAAGTCCTATGTTTAACGGTAAGCATATATAACGCTTATGGCATCCACTGCATTTGGCTCCAGCCTGAAAATTAATAACTGTGTTTTAGTAACATTGTAATGAGTCCGTTAGGATTTTTTTTCATCCATATACCATCTTTTATCCAGTGCTGTCTATTGCGGGTTGCAGTTGGTTGTATATGTATATAATAATATATATGTAGAGATGGTACCTTGAGACTTGTTAAATAACGTCGAAGAATGAAGGCAGCAGGAGCGGACACCAAGAATCTCAATATGATTTAAGCAGAGACACAACGCAGGTGCAGATAAGATCATAACACATACCTGCACAATATCTGCGGGGTAGTTGAAATTCACGCTGACTAGTATGAATCAAGGGACCTGTACTACAAGATTCGTCGCATTACCAAATTTTGGTCGTCCAGAACTTGGGCCATCGAAGACCGGAATGGCCAAGTAGTCACTGCACTGGATAAGATTTCAAAAGTTTGGAGGAATTACTGTCAGTCCTTATTCCTAGACAATTAGTCGCAAAACTATAGACCAACGGAACCTGCGAGTGTCATGTGTGAGCCCGTTATTCACAAGTCAGAAAAAAAAGCCGCTATTCAATATCTAAAAAAATGACAAAGCCATAGGAATAGACGATATTCCAATCAAAACCATACGAGCATTGGGAGAACGTGACGTTGATTTCTTTCACACCATTTGTAGAAGGATATGGCTTAAAGGAAAATGGCCCTCTNTACAACGCTCAATAGCCTTTATCTCCTTTCTATCCTGTTTTTGCAAAGTGACCACGGAAGAAACCTAAAACATCGTTTATAGTCGTACTTAATCCATTATAAAAATTCATAGCCATTTCATATTAGAATTGAAATAAGGGGTAAACATAAGGACATGCCATGGTAGAAAGTAACGACCACCGCACAAAAGTTGATTCTGTTAAAAGCACACATGATGAGATAAAATTCAGGCCTGTATAGTTTTATCAGTTTTTTTTTTAAATTATATATATTTAAATAATAATGTTTTATTTCATAGCGAGGAAAATAATCTTTCAATACGAAAAAAATATGTCTCAAGTAAAATTATTTTTCCGTTAAAGTTATGGACGATAGTATTTATATATAGAAATAAGCTCATCAACTATGTTCATATATTTAATGTAATAATCTTACCAGAAGAGCGAACAACAGCATGAATATCTGAACGTTTGTCATTTCGTAAGCCTAAGTTATGACGTGTTAACCTGCCAAAGAAGTTATTCGAACTATTTAGTAATTATCTTACACATTAATGCGTTTGTTACCTAATAAAAAATATAGTGGTTAATTACCTAAATGCGATAAAGGTATAAAGTTCGTGAATCCATGTTTAATAATATCGACAATTAATGTTATCGATATTGTTGTCGTTGTGTAGTTGTAACAATGGTTGCTATTTTGTCCTAAAGGAAGTTCGGGTATTATGAGAACTATTTTAATAGGATCCGGACTCAAGGAACATAAGATTGGATATTTCTCAGAGTTTGTCTATAATGAACAGCGATTCGTTACATATTATGAGCGTAATCGGCCGAGTTGATGCCACAGCCCCACAGCAAATAACCGATGTCTAGCAGCCAAATTGCTTGTTTTGTTTAATCATCACCATCATCTCAGCCGAAAAAGGTCCACCGCTGCACATAGGTGTCCTTCAAGACTCCTTACAGTAACCGGTCTTATGTTTTATTGAATACGCAAAAAGAATTTTTTACATTCTATTTGCAGCAAGTATCGTGCAAATTCTATCTTAAAGTTAAAAATAACAAAAAACTATTACCCAAATTGAAGTAAAATTTATTAATAAGGCTTTCAAAGTTCAGTATGTACAGACAAGAATAGTAATATATATATATATAACACTACATATTATGTTTTTTATTTAAGTAGTATAATATTTTATGAATTGAAAATTTGTGAGTCCCGTATAAAGGACTACATTTCATACTATCACTACATCATTCAGGTATATCTAAACAATGGTAGCTCGAGTTTTACTCTTTATTGATAAAGTAAATTATTCAAAATTTAAGAAACAAGACTAACAATAAAAACTGAAGGGTTTAGGGCAAATCTATTTTAATATAACTCTTTTTTAAAACTAGTTTGGATTGTCATCATCTCATCACTTACATTAACTATACCTATAACTCAAACACTATAAAGTCATTGCTCTTCCTGATAAGTAAATAAGGCCTTAAAATTAAAAGTATATAAAACAAGTTTATTAGAGCTATAATAATTTGTACACATCTAGAGTTAATGATTAAAATTCACTTAAATCTATTTGGTCTATAGACCAGTATGTGTATTCAAGTATAATAAAGTTTATGGTTAAATTATCAGTTAACCATACTCAAATATTGTAATGGTTTAATTGGCAATTTCCTGACGTCTGACAGTCGTATCAACCAAATTTGTACGAGTTGCTCAATATTTCCATCACTTCGCTACTTATTTGTACTATCATTCTAAAATAATACAGTATATTATAAAAATAATTCTTTGTTCTTTATGTTTTGGTGACGAAATAATAAATAAAATTCCGTTGAATTGACAAAGAATTTAAATATCAAAATAAAATCATTTTGAAACAACACTGTCTGTGTGAACTGTCTTAAAACTAAATACGAACGAACTAAAAACAAATTATTTTAAATAGTTTTTAGTTATTTTACAAGGGTTTACACGTGAAAACGAAACATCACAATTAACCATTGAACTGTTAAATCAGCGAAGCTAACTGTTAAATAAAACACCAATAACCACTAACCACAAGGCGTGTTGGGTCTTTGTTAACCTTACATGTCCCAAAAACAGGTCGAGTTTTTCGGAAATGTGTACATTTCAGATAATGAATCTAACCGCCAGCACTCGAGACTGACATGGGTTGAAACATGTTAGAACAGCCCATTAAACGCATAATGAACGAGAAATAGCAAGTTCACACATATCGTTCAGAGGAATTTTCATTAAGTCTGACACTGTATTTTTGGAGATATTAATTTTCCTTTTTAATGTGAATTAATGCTATTGTTCGCGTCAAGGAATTATTGAGACATAATTCCGGTTGGTTAATTGCTGACCTGCAAATAATTTTAATAATAATTATTTGTTTCCCAACAGATAATAGTTACACCGTAAAAATATGTTCAATATTTATTAAAGAAAAACATAGCTGGACAACAATCTTGATATTCAGGAGTAAATATGGAACTAAATGTACTATATAAAAATTACGAATTAATATATTACAGCAGTATTACTGTACAAAATAATTTGTAAAAAATAATATTATGTATATAACCATAATCTTTAAGTGGTCTACGTTATGTCTATCTCTACGTTGCCAGAATTGGTTATGATGAGCACCACCTTATCGGGTGTGCTTTCCACCTTGCGATTTATGACTGCCATCCTTATTTTTATGTGGTCTATCAATTGTGTCTCTGCGTTGACGGCCTTGGTTCTGATAAACACCGTCTTGTGAGGTGTACTTTCCTCCTTGCAATTTATGATTGCCACTTTTATTTTCATGTGTTCTACTAAGTGTGTTTCTGCGTTGCCGGCCTTGGTTCTGATGAGCACCACCGTATGAGGTGTGCTTTCCACCTTGCGATTTATGGTTACCAATTTTATCTTCATGTGGTCTACTAACTGTGTCTCTGCGTTGCCGGCCTTGGTTTAGATGAGCACCACCTTGTGAGGTGTGCTTCCCACCTTGCGATTTATTGTTGCCAATTTTATCTTCATATGGTCTACTAATTGTGTCTCTGCGTTGCCGGCCTTGTTTTTGATGGGCATCATCCTGTAGAGAGTGCTTTCCACCTCGTGATTTATGATTGTAACGTTTATCTTCATGTGGTCTACTAATTGTGTCTCTACGTTGCCGGCCTTGTTTCCGATGAGTATCATCTTGTGGAGAGTGCTTTCCACCTTGTGATTTATGATTGCCACGTTTATCTTCATGTGGTCTACCGTGTGTATCTCTAGGTAGCCGGTCTTTGTTCTGATGAGCACCACCTTGAGCTACATAAGGTTCGTCTTGTGGATCCCTTCTAACCCGGCTTTGCTTCTGATGAGCACTACTTTGAAATACGAAGACTTCATCTTGTGTATTCTGAGAAGTGCTGTTTGCTCCTTGCGAAGTGTGAGTACTATCATGGGTTCCATGAGGTCTCGGCACCAATAAAATGGGTTTCACACCCGTTGGGCGACCAATTGATACCCCTTTTTTTCTTGTTTCGATTTGAGATTTTTCTGCTTGTGACACCGTTAAGATAGTCTGAAATATTAAACAAAGAGTAGCAGATTAAAGGGGGAAATCTTTAAGCACAGTTAGACGTTAGGATATATAAAATAAATACATTATGGAAATTTCTAGTATCAAAATCATACCATTTATAAAAAGTTTATGTTGTGATGTGTATTAATATTCACTAATACACAACATTCACATTAATTCTGGAAATTCAATAAAGGAGACGACAATGTTCTGAGTTGCACCAAAAAAAGGATGATATGGCTGTATCTCTGTTTCTTTTCACAAAAACAAAACTTTCCATGTATATTCATAATGTTTATGTATTTCCATATATATCTATATATGTAATGCTATTCTATTTTGAAATAGTTTAAGTACGAAAGCTATGCGCGCCGACCTTACAAGATATCTACACCACCCTAAGATTGACTAGTAGCGAATGCCCTGGACATTAAGTCCGCCGATGTATTAAAGTACATAAAGTTCTAAATAAATAAATAAATAAAACATAATCGAGAAAACCAGAAATAAACTATTGAATCTAGAAAACAGAAAAATAAATCTGAATACGTACCAGTATCACAAATATGAAAACCTTTTGAATTGAAGCCATTGTTCACCGTTTATTGATTCGCATGAAGAATTCAATCCTTTTATATACTTACTTATCAAATGTTTATCACGATCTCTCTAATTTGATTACATTAAAGAGGATATTTCAAATATCGATTGGACTTTTCTACAATGAAAGTTATTAAAAATATTGTTTCCACACACACGAAATTTTCAGCTAAAATTACTTTATTGCTATATTTCATAGCATATTTCGTAAGTGCGTATTATTAAGACACGTAGTACATATTTGTACTTCTTTAGTGAATCATAGTCAACAGAAGAAAATATTGCTCCGTATTGAATCATAAAAATATATTTATTATCCAAGTGAAGGCAGATATCATCGAGATAATGAGATACTATGTTATCGATATTTCAGAAATTTTGTCTCAAGTAAGAAGATCTGACAATGAAACATTTTACTGCTCATATTTATTGTTGCTGCTTAGTATTTATTTTTGTGCTCTGTGTGTTTGCTTTGATAATAAATGTGAATTAATATTTCAAATTACTTAAAAACCATTGTTCATCATTATAAAATTTTGTTCATAGACAATAAGTCTCTATACAGGTAGTATGTATAGACAAAAATAGTATAAATACTTATAAACCGTACAATAATACAAATGAATATTAGATATATTCATTTGAACGAAAACGACCATAAAAATAATAATTAATTAGGTATAAGGTAATTAATTAGGTAACTACTAGAGGCGCTCATAGCCCAGTTGCACTCGGTGATTAGAAACAATCACCGAGGGTAAGCAACGATGGCGCGGTCAGTTCCTGGATGGGTGACCGCTAGTGGCATGTTACCATGAGCGTCTCCGTGATTCGGAGGTCACGTTAAGCAGTCGGTCCCGGTTGTTATCATACGATAACAGTCGTGAAGCTTAGTTGGAGGCCTTCGGGCGGCTTAAAATCATCCAACGGCAAGATTTACGTAGCCACAACGCATTCTTGCCAGTCCCCAACCCGCACTTGGCCAGCGTGGGGATGTATGGCCTTAACCCTCTCCTGAGAGGAGACCCGAGCCCAGCAGTGGGACATTATGGGTTGTTGTTTGTTTGTTTAGGTATAAGGTAAGCTAATATTAAATATGTTGCATTTATACATTGAAATACAAAGGTCTGTTCTTTTAAATATTTCGGACATTTTTTTACTTTTGAAAGTGATTTAATACTTCTGCAAACTTTAACGATTACTTACTCAGCAGGTATAGAAAGTTAAATGGTTTATATCAACTGGTTGAGGTCGTGAACTACGAAGGATAACGGCACTGCTTAAAGAAGAAAAAGTTGCAACATACTAAACGAGACGATACCTACCCGTCTGTAAAGTAAGCCAAGGAAGGCTTATGTTCAAAAGTGAGCCATTAAAAGTGGTTGACAATGACTCAGCATATAAACCATTCCAAACAATGAGAATTATAAGAACGAGAATGTTATCTTCTTCTAAGCCTTTTGTGAATATTGTGAAAATGTAAATAACTTTAAGTAAACTGAAACTCCAACACTTTCCCAGAACACATATAGTTACCTCATGTCTGGAAAGTTTAATGAAGTTAAATGAAATTCGGAAATCACATCGTTGCGTTTGATATATAGTACAATTGGATCGGATAATACAAGTTGTGTTTGCAGATGAAACTTTTTTAGGTTATTTTATAGGTTACAGCCGGAACTCTTAAACGGTTAAAAATTAACATTGAATGCACGTAGGGCCTACTGGTTTAAGCGGTCTCCACACCCCTTCCTACTTCGCTAAGTTTGGTGGCTTCAAATCCTACATGTGACAGCTATTTGTGTGATTCACAAATTGATGTTGTCTGGGTGTACCTTGTGTCAATTTCTTGTATGTTTGTAAAGTACCCCATACACAGGATTTATCCCTAGTGCGGGAGTTGTCTTTTACAAATAATTATAAAGAAATATATGACTGGAATTAGCATAGTATTTTTACACAGGGTTAGATGAGATTGAAAGAGAATATACAGAAATACGATATGATCGAAAGTATTAATGACTGATTTGCCCAGTAAAAAATATTTTTGACCTATTAAGATTTCGGACTGTACTATTTTCTTTGGAGATTTTGAAGTAAGCTGATATTTTGACAGTTTTTATGTCTTGTTTTATTTCATTTATAAGATTTTTGTGCCATGACAAGTAGAAAAAACACCGATTTATTTATTTATTGAAACTGCCTGCAAACATATTGCATCAGGCGGACTTAATACCACAGGCGTTTTCTTCCAGACTAGGCTTTGGGTGTTGCGAAGATGTTTGTGACAGGTGTATGTTTGAACAAGTAAAACGAGAGACTTAATCATATTATTTTATAAAATACAACGATTCATATAGATAAATCGGTGCTAGGTATACATACATAGAATATACCTATTACAATATAAATATCAAAAATAAAATATACATACGTAAATAATAAAGTAACTTATAAAGTGTTATTCTGATGTCTCCGTCAGCAAGTCTTATAATGCTTCAGTACTTTAAATTTAAAAAGATGATCAGCTAGTGGACATTCTGTTTTCTAGTGGGAGTGTGTTTCAAAGAGTAACAGCTTGGACAAGGAAAGACGAATGGACAGTGCTGAAAATATGTGCAGGACAAAGAAGAAGAAGATTATTAGAAGAACGAAGATTTCTGTCATGGTTAGAACAGAGAAATTTTGATGTATTTAATAATACTCAAAACATGGCGTTGCAATCGGTTTTACTGAAACAACTGTAGATTTATTTATTTTGGAATAATTTATTTACTAAATTCTGAAAGTAAATTTATATTTTGTAGAATCTTCCCTATTAAGGGATTGTAGTAAAAATAACATTACAGTATTAAACAGTACACAAAAATATTTGGTGAGTATAATTTAATTAAAAACCTTTTTCTTAAAATCCATAAGCAAAATCAGACCAAGAGTATTAAAGATCAATTCATCTTATTTAAGCGGCAGCTTCAGCGGGGACTACTTCAGTAGGTTCACAACCCTCAGCAGGGGTAGCAGAGCACTCGCCAAGGTTGCAGTAGGGTAAGGTGGGGTCACTGCAAGCGCGTTGAAGACCACCAACTTTAGTGCAGACCAATCTTGTATTGCAGTCCAGGCAGGAACTTCCAACGCCGGTACAAGCAACCCACTGTGGGTACCAGGGTGCACTTGCGACCCATGGAGGAATCCAAGGATTGACACCAGCACCCCATCCTCCTGGTCCTCCCCAACCACCTGGTCCGCCGAGACCACCAGGAGGTGGCCCGCCCCAACCACCTGCTCCACCCCAACCGCCAGGTCCACCCGGCGCTGGAACCGCGGTAGCTAAGGCAACCTGAACAAACAAAAACAAATAAATAAAACTACGCTAATTACTCAATATATGCAAAACAATAATAGAAAATCCTCTTAACATATACCGTCACAATAAGTTACTAACTAATTATTGAATAGGTACATATTAATAATACACACACACTACAAAAGGATTGAAACCTTTCAATAGTTGACTAGTATTGTATTTCTTTTATGAAATCCATTACGCACAATCTATTTATAGAAATTTGCTCGAGCTGATACGTAACGAGTATATCAAATGCTAAAAATTTGATTGTATTTTATATTTTATTGTAACTAAATATACGAGCTTTATATTAATAAACAGAAACTTACCAAAACACAAATAACTAAAACGATTTTCGAAGACATGTCTGGAGTATTGTTTGTAGTTTCGAGTTCTTATTTCTTTCGTTAATACTTCGTTTCTATGAAGCTGTGAGGTGAAGCGTCTCCTTTTATACGATACTTGTGTACTTAAGGGATCAGATCGTACCACCTGTATTTTGTACACAGTCAGAGGATTTTCCCAAACACTGAGAGTAGATAGTATGAGATAAGGCTGTATATACAGTCAACACTACTACTTGTTTACCTGAACAGTGTAGCGTGCAACAGCGCTACGTCTTACAGCCTAATTATATTGTTAATATACATTAACTAAGTGTGTTTTCATTTGGCTTTAGCATAAGATTGGATTTCCTGGAGTTGTTTTTGTTTACGTAAAAAACAGATAACGCTACTCATCGTTTACAAGAATAGAATAACTCCATTGCCTACAGTTACATAAGAGCTATATTACACATTGTATATAATTTAACTGGTAAAACAGTTCATATACGGTAGGGTGTACTTGACATATTATCTGCACAGATACGTTCTTCAGGTAAGTTTGAGCTAAGTAAAGGACATATACACAGATTTGTGCAACTTACACAAGCAAACCTGTCAAGTTATCAAGAGGAAAGTTTAAAGTCTACGTAAAGCAATATATTTTTCGGAAGGAGGAGCATTCCTTTACTTTTACCTGGTTACTGCGAAGCCAAAAGAAAGGGTAGCATCTTCGATAATTTTTGTATGTTTCTTTGTTCCACCGTAGCGCCTAAACTATTGAACCCATTTTAAAGAATAATGTAGTCAGGTTATAGTTATTCAAACTTTTTCATGTAAATATGAATTATATTTGTATTAGCTATGTTTAAAACAATATCACTTAAAGTTTAACAAGTCTGAGATTCTAGATTACATAACTAACATAATATGAAAACTGTACTCAAAACGTAAAATTTAAATTGCATGTTTTTGAATAACAGTAATAACGATTTAAACATACTTTTTTTTCAATAAGCTTTTATACACCATACTGCATCAATATGAAGTCCAGGTCGGTAGCATGTCAGTTTTAGTAATTGCTAAGACCTCTTTACAATATCATTTATGTAGTAAGTAGAACTCATCCCCTCTCTAAGGATATTATTTTCTGATTTTGATCGGACACTACTATCATAATATTTTAATATCTTCTATTGTTTTTAAAAAAATCATTACTTTCCATAATTTTCATACTCAAGGTTACCATTAGCTTATAGTACAGAAGCTATAGTAGATAATAGATCCAGTTGGCACCCAAAGTCACTTAAAACTATCCAAATTACAAGCAGCTACAGTACAGCCGCTAAAACGTAGTTAAATATTTACAAATTAATAGTAGCCTGAAATGATTAGATAATTCATATTTTTGTAAATATAGATTTCACCACTGTTTAAAAGATTGCCATGTTAACAATAATAACTTATATCATGTATTGCTGAAAATACAATAATAGTTTTTTTTTAATTTATGTGTTTTTTAAATACAGAACTCCTTTATTAACCTTTATTTTGATCGTGTAACCTGTTTTTTGGTAAAGATCTATAAAGATACGATGGCTTCAAGAATATAAAAACAGTCCTTCAGTTTCAATTTTTTTACTTGCAGTTTTTTATGAATCGAGCAATTACTGTCTTGATGCAGTTAGATAGTATGGGAGAAAGCGTAGTTAGGTATGCCGTGTCATCTATTCAAGGGTATAAGGTTCCATGTTTTCTAGTGGAAAATAACGAAGATTACATTACAATCAAACAAATATTGAATATGTTTGTGCCGGTGTATTTGAATATGGATCAAAAGATCTAACGAAGATAACATGATTACTCTCTAAATATCTACGTACCTTCTGTTGTTGTTAGGTAGGATATTTTTTTAGTTTTGGGGATTTCCCTGTTGACTTGAACAATTTGTATATACAACGATAAAAAAAACAAATTAATTTTTAGCTACCTTTATGGTTCATCATCATCATCTCAGCCGAAAGACGGACACTGCTGGATATTGACCTCTCCAAGGTGCTCCAAACAACAGTAAAGTTGAAAAACAGAATTTTTTGACTCGATTCCTTCAGTCTTGTTTGGGAGCAATGCGCCTCGCGCCTATGTGGTTACGTTCTGGTCTAATATTATTTTCAATATTCGTAAAAATATTTTGAGCAACTGAATCGTTTCTGAAAGATAAATTCTAAAACCTCCTCCTAGGCAAGTACATCAATGCACCAAATAAACATGCATGATGTGTCAACATAAAAAAAAAAACAAATTTATCAGTACAGAGTAATAAGTAAGATAATATTTAAATGCTGAGTGTTTTTCGTTATTAATATACCTAGTAATAATATCTATCTATCTAGTATTCACTACAAAATAAAAACCATATCTTTTATGTGAAGTCAACTTGCTTAATCCATTCCAGTTTAGATAACGGGACTAAGAAACTTCTTCCGCATGCAAAATAAAAACTTTAGTAAAGTAGCTGAAAAGTAGGAATAATTTTACGAGTTTCTGAATACACTAATGAAATTTTAAACAAAATTGGTTTAGTGATTTTGGGGATTAGTACAACCTAAATATTCTATAGTTATTCATCCAAAATAATCTAAAGCATACTATTAAACTTATTTAATCTGCTTGTGAAAGTTTCGGCGAATTAATCTATAACACAGAAATATTTTCACAGCCATTTATGTGTACTGCTACTACTGAACTATTATTTTCTTCCACAAACAGTAAGATGTGATGTCTAAATAAAAAAATATGCTATTGTTTAGCAGTAAAACTTGGTTAAGTGTTAATTAGTGCGAAACCTCCACAGCTGGAATCATTTTCAGTTTTAGACACTTTAACACTGAATTGCTTCTGTTAGTAGGACAAAGCAAACCTCTATAACTGGAATTCATTCTTGCGATTTACAGTCCTTGTTGTCTCTATACTTGAGACAGCGAGTATATTCAACCTCTGTTAATGAGTCTATATTTTATAAATACTTTTTCTACTTACTTTTCAAAACTTTTTTTCTTTAAATTTTATTGACATCAACTTCTACACCTGAGATAAAATCAATTATCAACTCTCAACTCGCATTTAATAATTCTTAGTCTATCCGAAAATTCCACACTTGACGCAAGTTAAGATATTAAAATATAAGTTTAAAAACGTTTATAAAAGTTCCTACTTCTTGTTGTTGAAAGCTGAAACGTCTACAATTGGTGATAAAAACATATTCTAAAAAATCTATTACATTGAAAAACAGCATATACCTGATACTTCTTAATAACACTCTAAAATAACAGATTTTTATAACTGTCGCGTTCTGTATGCATTTTTGTACTGTTTGTAAAAACGTTCTTAATTATTTCTGTTTATTATCTTTCTTTGGCTACTAATAAAGACCGGACTCGGAAGAGAATCGCACCTCTTTAACTGAAAAAAAACCTCTCTTCTTTTTTTTCATTTAAGACAATTATTATTAGGAACTTTTTTAAAAGACAGATATTTTATAATACCTGGATATTTGATACACTAGGAAAGTGGGATACCTCATTAAGTGAAACAAATTCATTGGTTATTTGAATACACTTATATGAACTGAATTTATAGTAAGTGTATTAAAAAATATAACGTAAACACTGGATGCAAACTTTCCGAGACTGAGATGGTTGGCGCTGTTTATGGTGATGGCAATGGGCTGAAGTAGTAAAGATTCATTTACCTTAGAACTGGAATATCCAACTTTTATTCCATTATACAGCACTTTAGATTTTTAAGAGTCTAAAATGGTTATAAAATAGTAGATTTTATCCTCTTTTTAAAATTCCTTATTAGAATTTATGTGTATTTTTATTATAACACGAGATACGTCTTGAATTTATTGTTAACATAACATATATTTTAACATTGTTCATTTTTTAATCTATTCAGGTCAAGCGAACTGGTTTTCCCATGTAAGCTATAGGTAGGCCTACTGAAAACATTTCTTATCGAATGTCTATTATTTACATAATAATACATCATTCAAATTTCAAGTTCCTGTGACTCACGGTTTAGCCTCTATTTTGACTATCAATCTGTTTGTCATTTAGTAAGTCTGTCAGTCAGTTGGTCTATTTTATTTATCTATACTATATTAATTAATTTGAAATACCTGAAGAGTTTGTAGCAAAGGGTATAAGGAAAATTAGTGATTCAATTTGAAAAATTCTATAAACTTTTATCCTACTAACATTATAAACGCGAAGATTTGTAAGTATGGATGGATGTTTGTTACTCTATCACGTAAAAACTACTGAATAGATTTTCACATAGCTTATATATCAGAATAACACATAAGCTACTATTTACCACTATCCAAACAATAAACACGTGGGCGGAACGGCGGAAAACAGCTAGTGTCATCATATTACGACCAAATGGAGCTATGAAAAATGTTGCAAAAAAAGGCGAAAATTATTTCTTTAGAAAGCTTATATTGCCTGCGTTGCGTGAATGGTAAAGTTTCGCAATGATATATGAAAAGTTCCTGTGACAGAATATCTTTCAAGGTTGGCTCACTATAACCTTGGGATGGCTATAGGTCGGCTAGTATTATATGGATATTAATCGTGGCAAAACAAGGCTTCGTGCACATGTTGGCCAGCCTAACCATTGTTTAGCACTGTGTAATTGCTTTTCATAGACTGAGAGAGGAACCCAAACCAGTTTTGTACCACAAAACCACTTTTTCTTAAAGTCAGGTTATATATATTATTAATAACGGCACTTAATATGCAGTTCAACTCAAGCATCCACTTGCCTACATCGTGCGAGGTGACCTTTTCATACATACCTATGAATTTAAGTAATCAGTGTCTTACTGTATGTATGTAGAAAGTCATTTTTAGAAGTATTATTATCGTTGTGATAGTGAATCATCGAGTTTCAAACACTTTTTGCATTTCCATGACGGTTTTTAAGATAAGACTGTACTCATGATAACATCAGCATGTGATTTGGTTTTATTTTATTGCCTGTGGTTTAGCAATTCGTGAGATGACAAATTTAAAAGCGCTATTATACATGTATTAACCGTGGGAGAGCCACGCTTCGGCATGAATGGGCCGGCTCGACCGGAGTGATACCACGGCCTCACAGAAAACCGATGTGAAATTGCGCTTGCGCTGTGTGTCATCGAGTGAGTGAGGATAACGGAGGCCCATACCCTAACCCCTCCCCGTATCCCCCTCCCCATCCCCCAAAGGCCGGCAACGCACTTGTGACGCCTCTGGTGTTACGGGTGTCCATAGGCGGCGGTAATCGTTTACCATCAGGCGATACGTCAGCTCNGGTGTTACGGGTGTCCATAGGCGGCGGTAATCGTTTACCATCAGGCGATACGTCAGCTCGTTTGCCCCTTATATCATAAAAAAAAGGTATTGATATACGAGTCTCGTGGAAACCTGGTGTTTTGTAGACCCACAAATTTTCGGTAGGAATATTTATGGACCAGTAATTAAGCCAGAGATACTTAATTGGTAGCTACATAGGAAAATGATAAACGTTGAATTCTTGACCAGATTGAGAAGATTTATATTTTAAAAAATTTCAGACCTACTTACAAAATATTTCAATGTTTTTACATATAATGGCTACTTTAACTCCTAAATACTGTTTTTATTCTCTGCTATAATAATATTCTAACAGTAACGGTTAAGTACTAACTACTTAGTGTAAAACAAACAAAATGGTGAGATACCTGCTTTTATTACTTGCTGAGAGGAACTGGTGAAGAAAAATGTTTCAAAAGTGAAAAAAGAATTAAACTAATAGGATGATACTATCTAGAAATTTTTATTGGATCACTTCTTATTGAAGTTCATTCGAGACCTACATTCAGCAATGAAAATGTAATCTTACTTGATCTTGATATTATTTATCGGAACACGTAAATACATTTTCCTCAACCCAATTTTTGGTTTTTCCATCTTTTCTGGGCTTAATGTCGTCGTCACGGAATTTTTCTTTTTTAAAAGACAACTCCCGCATTAGGAATCTTGTCTCGCGGACAAAACAAACTTACAAAAACACATGAAACGTATACAAAGAACCTTTAGACTCAGGACAACAATTTATGGTTCACACAAAATGTTGTTCCATGTGTGGTTCGAACCCAGAACACCTAACGCAGTAGAAAACGGCAACGGAATCGACCGTTTAAACCACTACGCTTGCCGTGGAGTCAAACCGTGTCTAACATGTACGTAATTGGTTAATAACACATTTCTTAGCTAATACATACTTGCATACAGTGCTGTAACTAGACGGGTACAATGGTTCTGATTACCACTGAGGAAACTAAAAAAAAAGTCTAAATTTATTTTTATATTAAAGCCTTTTATTAGCCTATGTTGTTTTGCAAGGTCTTATGTATATCTCCGTATTAACACTGGCTATATTAATTTTAATAGTTTTAATGTGAAATAATTAGAAACAAGAAAACACGAGTTATCACACACTGTTAGTTGTATTATTAATGTGTTTATTAGGAAATGTGTTATAACCTTAAAGAAAAATGAATTAGAAGGCGATAATATATTCTAGTCGAACGTAAGAAATCTCCATAGCTAAGAGATTTACATTTTACCATCGTACCTTTGATAAGATTTGTTATCACGACTATTTTGGTTTCAGATGGGTATTTTTATAACATTGTTATAGTTCCTTCTATTATCTTTTATGTTTGAAACACTTCTAGAATTATTTCATACAGTTGTTTGACATATGAAATTCATTTTTTCAATAGAGAATTGATAATTTTTTCAATAGGTAAAAAAAATGAGCAAAATGATCTCCATAACAAAAGTAATGACTTGTGTGTAGATATTATTGTAAAACTTTCTGTTGTTAATTGATGTTTTTTAAATACCTTCACCAAAGCATTGTGAATACGTAAAATTGATTTAACGTTGAGATGAAGTCATTCCTCTACATTTCTTAATTTTCTATTATCGTTTACGTTTATAGAACATCAACTTAGTGAGGAGGGTTGGGCAGAAATTCTTATCCTTTTTAAATAAATCTTCAGAACATTTGTCTCCACAACTATCGACATCATTAATTCTGATTAGACTTAGGTGGTGGTGAAATGAGTGGATGGACATACGCGTGGTTCTTCTCTTAGACCCCAGATAAGGATTCGTATTCAGAAAACTTTCTATCTGAGGAGTCCTCCGCGTGATGCCGCTACAGGCGGTTGCAGCGTGGACAAATTGTATTGTCCCGGGTATTGTCCAATGTCACGCCTGTGCTTAGCGAGGTCGAGCTCCGAAGGGCAAAGATCCTTAGGAGCGCTCTTTAGCCAGCACTAGGTTAGGTGTTACGGATGGTCTTGTTGGTATTGGGGATGCCCCGGCAGGGATTATAACGGAGACAAGTTCTCGCGATTACCATCTAAGTGTGTTACTTTTCTATATTTAAGAAATTTATTAAGTTTTGTAAGATTAATTATTGGAACTAGTGAAAAAATGTTACACTTACCTCATTGTTGCAAAATAAATATTTCATTATAAAGGGTATAATAAAATTGGTTATTTTCTAGTAGTAGTATCTCTCCAGTATTTATTCGATTTTCAAATCATAACACTTAAAAGCGCCTGCTAAAATTTAAAGAGCAAGAAATCTCGTATAAATATTTTAGGTTAGTTTTCATAAAGGCGATGGTGGGAAAAACCAGTAGAATTTTTAATATTGCGATCAAATTATATTGCAATGTAAAGTTTTAAGCATATATTTTTAGAAAAGGTTATCAACATTTAAAAAAATATAAGTAACATTATAATAACGTTGCTGTTGAACCGATGATATTTTCAATTTTACTGACATCTCTTATTGCGAAAGAAGGAGGTTACGAGTATATGTATGTAATTTTTTTGGTACGCCATGGGGCCTAAACGCCTTGTCGTATCCATAGATTCTTCTTAGTCGTGAGAGTGACACTGTGTACATCAAAATAAAAGAAAAAACAAAATTAAGGATTTTTGGAGCCAAAAAGTTTTCAAAATACATTGAGTGTGGTATCCAAATTAAGAATTTTTAACGACGGTCACTAATATTTATATATTACTCGTATGTCTTATAAATGATATTGACGCAGTCGGATTTTTTTAAATAATTCATTACTTGTTCTTTTTATTGAATAGCGACACATGGACACCCGCAACACCAAAGGTGTCATAAGTGCGTTGCCGGCCTTTGGGGAATGGGGAAGGGGAGAGGGAAGGGATTAGGGTATGGGCCTCCGGTATCCTCACTCATTCAGTGAAACACAGTGCAAGCGCTGTTTCACACCAGTTTTCTGTGAGTCCGTAATATCACTCCGGTCGAGCCGGCCCATTCTTGCGGAAGCGTAGCTCTCCCACGTGGACGAGTTGTTGTTAAACTCTATTCAATGTTGACTGCACACTAACCCTTAACACGACTATGAAATATATTCATCATTTAGTTGCTGTGGAAGATGAATGGGCATAATAAAATTAAGATAACAAATTAGATGTGATAGCAAAGAAAAATAGAGTAGAGAGACTATTTGTTCTCTGTTTTCCACTGGGTGGGTGAGGTTACCTGAACCAGAAACTCCATAGTAACTACAAGTCTTGCCTAGTTGTGAATTTCTGATAAAAATGTCCAACAATTACTTATTCACTATTACATTCAACATAAGATCGGTATTGGCGTTAGTTTACAGTGATTTTGTGTCCTAAAGATACTTCTTTACGTACGTACCTACTGGTACGGTGGGTAGTAATAACAGAAAAGATACCAGTAACAAACGCAAGTCGAAAAAGACGTATTTTTATAATTAAACATAATTAATTAATCCACTTCCACACACCACACACACAATAGCGGTGCGCAACGAGTTAATTAGTAGAAGAGTAATGCATACATAGAGATCCATATAGAAGTATAGACTCAGAGGGCAACGAAAGTGTATGGGTACAGAAACAAAAATATGAGTTTTTATAAAAAATCTAAATAAACCGATAGAGTACAATATCAGTACCAGTTATCGCTCTTTTTTAATTGCAGGTTCAAAGAATTTTAATACTCAATTTCCGAGAGTCATTTGAAGTACATTAGGTGAAACATGCAAACAATGTAATCTCAAAGATAAACTTGGACGTCGTTAGCAAATATGTACAGGTGATATTGTTACGCAATTTTGTTTTAGCTGACCCTGATAATGAGATTTTTAACAGATTCAGTTTTCGAACTCTTGGAATCAAACATTTTGTTAAAACAAAAGACAGCGAAATTATAAAATAAAGATGCATTGAGCACAGTATCTAGATCGCTAATATTTTGTGTCTTTCTAAAGTTTTGAAACCAATTCGACAAGTCTCGAAAGGTTTATAAATTTCTCAAAAGCGAGCGTTCAAAGGCTAACATTGCTAACGATAATGAAATATTCTTCATAAATGAAATGGAAAACGAGGTGGTTGAATTGTGGCCTACAGATTGAAACACGATGGTTTCTGACTAGAAGGGTAAAATCAAATTAAAAAAAACAATAAGAATTTTTAACATACTACTTTATTTTCTTTATTAAACACTGAATATTGTTTAATGAATACGAAAGTTATTATTAACCTCATTATGGAATCCCATTATGAACATTTATTCCTTTGATTTATGCTTCATAGTACCTACTGAAATAAAAGGGCTTAGATTCATTATATTTATCTCCTTACCTAAGAGGTACCGTCACACAACAGTGAAGGTCACAAACATATTCCTTATCGTCAGGTAAATAAAATAGATATTAATATAGTTTCTGTTAGATAATTGTTATTTACATTGCCACAACGTAATTTCCAAGAGTGAGAAAAGTAAATATTCTATTTAAATCAGTGATTCTTCTAGAGTGAAATGGCCAGAACGATTTTCAGAGCCATCTTAAGGTGTTCTAGAATAATCTATGAATAGAAAAATCTATGTTTTCCTTTGCGTAGCGGCTCGGCGTCTTCGCCTTACCTTCCATACAGTTAGTGCTAGAAAGATGAAATACATGCTTTTGCATGGCTATGTGTATTTACCATAACGACAAAGTTCTAAAATAATATCACGGATTTATTTTAGGTAGCTCCTCTAAACGTAAGGACTGTGGGGATGATTATTTTTCTTCGCGCCTACCTCATAGTGGGGTATCATTAGACAGGTCTTTTAAAAATTTTCTTTTTTAAAGATCTTTTAAGACGATTTTTTGATTTAGGTATCGATCTGCTAGATATTCTTTAATGGTATTTATTTTAGATTATTAATGTAAATAATTGTAAATTTTATACGAATTATAAAGTTATTAAATGAATTTATAAAGTTATCAGTTAAGGGAACCTAGCCCAATTTATAAAAAAGTACAAAAAGAACACCTAGACTCAGAACAACAATTTCTGAACCACTGAACAAACTGTGAACATATAATTACGTTCTTTTTGTATCCCTTCTAAAAACGATTAAAATCTCAAGGTTAATATTAAGCCGGCAATCGATCATAAAGAACTATCCAAAACCTCTTACATAACATCGGGCCGATTCCAAAATGATATTGGATAAAGGGTAGGGAAATGATGAGGAACGATGAAAATATTTCAACTGAATTATATTTTTTCATTTAATAACTTTTCAACATTTTATCTATATATATATATATATATATATACATATATACGTATCAGTCATTTAAAGCTTCTAGCTTTAAATGATTGATACTTGCCCACCTCAGATCACCAAGTTTTTATTTAATTACCTATATTTTATGTTTAATTTTCTGCTGTTCATAAAAAATTCTGTTAGAAAAGTACTATCGTCGTAGTCGTATTTAGTCCTTAAAGACTTTCTTCTTCCTCCCAGCATTTTCCCGATCTATATTGGGGTCGACTAGGTATACTACGATACAGTTGATCTGAATTTTTTNCATAATTTTGATTTCAGTTTCACTTGAAAACACTACACATAGGTATTGTAAATATCCAACTGATTGATGGGTAAACTAGATGACGGAATTCCATCTTGCTCGGGACGTAGATGTGAGCAAAGCGAATGTTTAAATCACGTTATAGAAAATGTAGATATACGCATGTTTGATAACATTACTTCGCAGTAGTCTAAATGTACTTATCTTGAAATTCCATTCATCGTAAAATATTTTCATTTATTGTTGAGTATCTCGCGATTACTTTTTCTATTTATGAGCCTGCCAAAATGATTCTTCTCTGCCTGATGAAAAACATTAGTAGGATTCAAAAACACTCGTTGTGAATGCAGATAATGTTTTTTGTGTATTTTTTTCCTTTTTTTCTTAATGGAATAGGGGGTAGACGTATAGCCTGATGGTAAGCGATCACTGCCGCCCATGGACACCCGCAACACCAGAGGCGTCACAAGTGCGTTTACTGGCCTTTGGGGGAAGGGGAATGGGATGGGGAGTTTGGGGTATGAGCCTCTAGTACCATCACTTACTCGGTGAAACACAGTGCAAGCGCTGTTTCACTCCGGTTTTCTGTGAGGCCGTGATATCACTCCGGTCGACCCGGCCCATTCATGCCAAAGCGTGGCTCTCCTACAGTACATACGCATCATGGGGTCTCCGATCTGGTATCCACCAATGAAAAATTACAGCACGAATGCTGTCGTTTTAGGTTGGTTTTCTGTGAGAGGATAGTGCCGCCCAGTAGTACTACCGGTGAAAAACTTAATTACTTATAATTGAACACGTGATTTTTAGAACATACGTACCCATTCTGGCTGATCTATGATTGAACCTGGACGAAATTTGGCAATTTTAGTAAGACTATAGAAACGCATATTGATTTCTTTTCTAAAGTAAAGAAGTTTTGATTATAGGATTTGTCTTTTTGTTTTGCTTTCGATTTAAGTTTTTTTACACTACACTACTCTTGTAGTTTACTAATAAGTTATGAATAAAGACTGATTATGTTTAAAAACATTGACACTAGGAATTCAGAGAGTATTTAATTTCATTCCAGTATTACATCACATCTGAATAATATTCTACAAAAATACTTTTACTCTACGAAAATATCAAACAAATTAAAACAATTTCAACTTTCAATACAAAGTTTTGTATAATTAGGAATCATTTTAAGGTACATAAGTAACATTTACAAATCGTGATTCCGAAATCTATTATGTGAACATTAGGACTTTTTAACGTTGTTGAAACTTAGGTAGTTACTCAAGCATGAATTGACCCAATCAATTTACGTCAATTTTACCGAAACTTTTCCTTAATATTTTGCCGTTTAATTGACCCATAGAAACCCATAGTAGTGTAAAAATTAAGAACGAACTTCTAAGAACTTACTAAGAACTTATGATCAGGATATGAACAGTAAGTTATATAAAATGCAAAGTAAACCGTTGTTCGCTGACTGGTAACAACTAACTTGTATGTGAAAAAATGAGAAGAAATAGTTTGAGAAACTGTTAGTTTATCACATTATATGAATATTATTTTTTGTCATCTCATTTTTGTAAGTTGCTACACGCATAGACGTTTATAAGATCAACGATCGAAAAAGACGATTATCGATTAAAAATACTTCATGAATGTTGAACTAAAAATAATTGTGGACCACGAGATTTGAGAAAATATGAATTGTGGAGTTCACTTATATTATATATGGTAGTAAATTAATAATTAGCCACGAGGGGCTTTGTCTGATTCTATCAGCAATGGTAGACAAATCTACCAAGAGTGAAACTGGTGAGAAGAAAACGTAAATTAATAAAATTAATCAGGCTTACTTTTTTAAATCAAGGTTTTTAGTTATCTTACATGGTTATTTTTTAAGTGCAGTACATTTTCGCATAAAGTTTTACATATAAAACCCAGGAGGTATTTGAATTATATATCTTTGAAACTATTGGCTTCTTTAACGATATACAGTCAGTTATCTTACGAAATAAGGATTCGAACTTCTATCACTTTTAGTAATATAATTGAATTGTAGCTAAAGTAAATATTTTAGTTGTGAACATGAAAACACTAGACTTAAGTTTGCAAAGATTAATCTATTTCCTGTCAGAATGTTTTACCACATTAAACATCCGCTGTGTTTCTATCTAAAATACTCAGTTCTGGTACAATATAAGTCAAGAAAGATTGCTTTTATTAATTTATAATGGGTATTTGCTCTGAGTCAGACACCGCGAAAACATTTTGTTTGGTTAAGACTTTTATAACGTGCCTTTATCTTGGCAGGAGCAGTTATCTAACGTTATCTGAGCTAATTACCTTACCCAGTATAAAAAGACAGGACGACAAATTATCATAACATTTATTAACGAACGAGCTCGTACGAAACACAAGTTCACAAACAATTGTTAAAGTGTAACTTAAACGAATTTCGCGTTCAATGACAAATTAAGAAAAATCAAAATGAGGATTACATATTTACTTCTACTTGTGAGTACTTACATTTTTCATTTTATGGTTTTAGTTCCGTTTGATAAGTGAATGCATATTTAAATGTTATTTGTGGTTTCTGGAAACAAAAGACGACACTTGACATAAAATTTGTTTAAGATATTGTATTTTTAAGTTTGTTTTGTTTTGACTGCCTTGGTGGCCCAGCGGTAGCGTATGCAACTGCTGTTTCTGAGGTCTCGGGTTCGATTCCCGGGTCGGATCCAATGTTTGCATGATCTGCAAATATTTGTTTTGGAGTTTGGGTGTTTCCTATGTATGGTATGTATGTATTTACAAAAAAAAGTATATAAGTATTATATCAGTTGTCTAGTACCCATAATACAAGCTCTGCTTAGTTTGGGACTAGATGGATTTGTGTGTTAGATGTCCGAAATATTTATTTATTTATATTTCATTTTCAACATGTGTACCTTTCTGCTAGTTTATTTTTGGTAAAGTTCATATAGTTACACATTTTTAGTTTATAATATCCATAACTAGTTTTTGTACAGTGTTTAAATTAAATTATATATTAGTAAGTTTAAATGAAAGAATTTATGAAATTTTACTGCTCGTTTTTAAATGCTTTTAATTGGATTTCACTTTCTGTTTTGCCAAGGAGTAAGGTATGAGTTGCTGTTCGTTATTTTTACTGAAACTCGGGTATTCCGAGTTTCAGTAAAAATAACGTATTGATTACGAAAATTAATTTTCGTAATCAATACTAATACAAAGATTGTTTAATTGAAAGCCCTGATCCCAAGACTGATTTCAAGTTCGAATTGATAAAATATTTTTGTGTTGAATAGTCTATTTATTCTGAAAGGTTATATGTAAGCTGTAGGGTAATTTGAGAGGTGTATGTCTAGTAGTTGACTGCGATAGACTGATGATGATGATAGGCTTTGGAATATCACGATACGACTGTTGAAAGTAGACCCTACGCTATGGGAGCCATGTCTTTAGAATGATTATTAGTTATCTTAACGCTAACTTACGTGGGCCAAAAAAAATTCTTCAGACAATATTATTTCAATAATACTCACATTTAATATTTACAATGTCAGTTACAAAAATCTAAGGTACCGAAAATAATACGTATTTTATTATTTTTACAGATATCCTTAGTGTGTATAGCGAGCGCGAAATACTTACCCGATGAAGACACCTCGAGAAGTTTGCGCACACGTAGCGAAAGATCAATAGAAAATGAAACTAATGATTCTGAACAAAATGAGAGTAATGAAAGTGATGATGATAAAGATGATGATGAAGATAATGATTCTTTTGAACTAAAAGAACAAAAAGAAATTAAAAAGTTGCAGATGAAATATGCTGAAGAGCAACGTAAATTGGAAGCAAAAAGGGAAAAAGAAGAACGTAAAAGAGAAGAACAAGTAGAAAAAGAACAAAGAAAAAGGGAAAAATTTGAAGCTAAAATTAAAGAAGAGGAACGCAAACTTCAAGAGAAACTAGAAAAAGAACAGCGAAAGCAGCAAGAGAAATTAGAAAAGGAAGAACTCAAAAGAGCGGAAAAAAAAGCAAGGGAGGAACTTAAGCGTCAGGAGAAAATACGTAAGCAAATAGAAAAACAAGGTAAGATAACATTGGAATCGGCAACCAAATCGGTTGATTCTACAGAATCTGAAGAAGATTTAGACTTCGAAGACATTTGGAGAAATTACATTTATCAGAAATATGGTCTAACTGAAAGTAGTACAGACTTGGAAAAAGACGCAGCCATAAATAGGTATATACAAGAAGAGTTGAGTTTGAACGCTAATAGTACCAAGAATGAATATCGTCAAGCGGTCTTACAATTAGTGAAGAGTAAATTATTAGAAAGTAACTCATCCTCCGGTTTTCATAATTATTTAGTAAGCCACGTAAACGCTGTTCACATACAAAAATTACAGACCGATTTAGAAACTAAAATTGCTGAATTAGAGAACGATACAGCTTTGTTACAAAATGTTAGTTTGCCTTGGGCCCCTGAAGCAAGACAAGCAATCGCGGAAGAAAAATCTATTCTTACTTTAATTGCTCAATACTTGTCAGATATTGTACCGTCTTGGATTATTGGAGGAAAACCAGTTTCAAGTATTAGCGTATCGTCACCACCGACCTCTGACACTTCATCTAGTTCTATCTCGAATACAGAATCATCAAATATTGGCTTAGTGCCATATAGTACCGGGGGTCCTACTTCAGAATCTAATAATATTGGATCTGTGGACGGTACTACTACAGTTGTAATAGATTCCATCAATGCTGAGGGGATTGCGCCTTCTGATTCTAGTATTAACGTTAATTCAAATGCGAATTTCCCTACACCCTCTTCCAATACAGATTTAAATGAAAATAGTATTATAAGTACATCTACGGCATCTACAGCAGATAGCAATGGATCTTCAATTTTTGATTCAACTACGGTATTGGGTCCATCAAATGAATCCACCTCCAATGAGCTAAATACTGTGGCCTCTACCGCAAGCATAACTGTTCCTGCAAGTTCTCTTAATTCAGGTGTAAATGACAATAGCTTAATAGATCAATCTATTATATCCACGATTGATGGTAATATTGCCGCAGGTAATAGTGCTACCGCCGCTTCCAACTTGCCTTCTGATAATAACGCTTTAGTTCCAGCGAGCTCTAATGGATCCCAAGGAACTAGCGATAAACCAGCTGAAGTTTCCAATACTGACGGTGCTTCTTCAGTGATATCCTCCACTGTTAACGATGTCTCTCCTCTTGATACATCTGTGACGAGTTCAATTGATTCTCAATCTACAGGATCTAGTGATTCAATTTCGACTTCTCCTAGTGGTGAGTCATCAACGTCTAATAATAACCCCTCGACCGGCACTGAAGCGACTTCTAATTCTGTGACTTCAGATGTCGATGCAAATGCGATTGTCTCAAACAACAGTGGCTTTGTTCCAAATTCTGATATTCAAACGATTAATGAAAGTGGAATTAATGACAACTCCTCTATTATCGTAATTTCTGTTAATGCGGATAAAACAGTAAGCACGGATGTTAATAGCGCTGGTAATCCAACCTCCATAACCATTGATGTTCCTGTGTCGGAATCTGAACCGCCAAAAGATATCTCATCTGGTGATGCTATTTCTATATCATCAAATATTCCAATATCCGCCACTGAAACTAATAGTCTTCCACCTGAATCTCCAATAGAAGCAGTTCAGGTCACTGAAGTTAATGTTCTTCCATCTGAAACCCCTGAAGTGGCCGTGCAAGTTACTGATGCCAACGTTATCCCATCTGGAACCCCTGTTGCGACAGTACAGGTCACTGAATCTAATGTTGTTCCGTCTGAAAGCCCTGCAGTGGCCGTGCAAGTTACTGATACTAACGTTCTCCCAACTGGAACACTTGTTCAGACAGTTCAGGTCGCTGAATCCACCGTTCTTCCATCTGGAAACCCCGTTGAGACAGTTCAGATCTCTGAATCTAATATTCTGCCATCTGAAGCCCCTGTAGTGGCAGTGCAAGTTACTGATGCTAATGGTCTTTTACCTGAAACCCCTGTTGAGACAGTTTTGGTCACCGAATCTAATGTTTTTCCATCTGAAATCCTTATTGAAGCAGCTCAGGTTACTGAATCTAATAGTATTTCATCTGAAAGCCCTGTTGCGACAGTTTCGGTTAATACAAATAAATTAGAAGCTACCGCATCTATCACCGAGGTGAATGTGGCTGAGACGACTGACTTCACTAATGCTCCTATTACTACATCCGAGTTATCTTTAAATACTGACACACTTCCCGCCAGTCAAGGACCAGCTGCTGAGGTACAAGTATCAGTTGTTGAAGCTACCAATACATCTGAATCTGTCGTTTCTAAAGTAGTTGCCAATGAAACTACTGTAGTAAATAATGCTATAGTTATTAAGGATGTCTCAGTTGTCCAACCTGAAGAAGTAGCTAATACACCCGTCCCAAAAGCAACACAAAGTTCTCTATCGGAAAATAAAGTGCCTGCTGTAGAAACTATTAGTTCTGAACCAACAGTCGATAGCACTACTGATGTGAATGGGGAGCTTTCACTCTCTACAGTAAATGATATGACAGTGAATGGAGAATCAGCTACAGTATCCTCAGCTAATGTTGTTGATTCTATTACAACGGAGCCTTTTCAAACTAATCCTTTAGCTGTAGAAACACCTGCTAGAGTAGATCCTGAATTAGCCTCAGTAACTTCAGATAGTGCTGCATCAGTTACAGCCATTCCCGCAAACGATGTAACTTTATCAAATGGCGTTACATTAGCGCTTGAATCAAAAACCTTGGCAAATGATGCAGGTTTAATCAGCACCGGAGAAGTAATTTTTATAACAGAAGTACCACAAGCCGCACAGTATACGAATACTCCATTTATCCCCGAAGAAGTAGGTGCTTCCATTTTAGAAGTAACACAGCAGTAATAGATTAATAACTACTTTAATTGATGTAAATTATTTAAGATATACTAATATATATTTTTGCATTTTAACCTGAGTTTATTATTTGGCATAGTCCAATAACCATATATTAAAGTGAAACTTTGTGATAATCAATAAAACTGCAAGTTAATAGTTTGACCTTTATTATCTAATGACTTTCTTAGTAATAATTTACAAATGTTTGGTTTTATTATAAGTATAATCAATTGGAATGCAAACAGAGGTAATTTCTCACAAACGTTTCTTATGAAAATAATTTTCCTATTTTAATATATAATTTAAATAAAGTTAACATGTATTTACTAAAACAAAATATGTACAAAAATTAATTAACTATGTCAAATCCAGTATTTGTTGGCAGTATTTGGTGGATTTGGGTAGTTGTGTTGTGAAAGAGGGTCAGGCACATTAGAGAACGAATAAGGATCGTTCATATATTTGTATTCACTAGATAAACCTGCTAAACTCATATTTAATGAGTTGTGAGACGGACTCCAGTTTGCAGTCGCGGCAGTCGGATCCGATGTAACTTTTGAGTAATCAGCAGGAACTTTAGAGTATTCATTATTTGGTAACGATTTGCCATAATCTTCTCCAGCGGGCTTTTCAAAAGTGCCCTCTCTTGAATTTATTACATCTTCAGTGTTCAATTTATCATCACCCTCAGCTTCTTTCGATAAATAATTTATGGGTTTATTGTAAATGTCACTGTTTGGGTACCTTGTATAATCGTTTCTTGGAATGCCTGTGTCTAGTACTTGACTATGCGGCGGACCATTTCCTCCAGGAACTAAATGGCTGAATGTGGAACTAGAGGTACTAGGAAAAGCAGCGTTTTGGAAGGCTTGGTTCAGGTGCTGTGACTGGGCCATAAGTTGATTGTAATTGGCATATTTTTGATGATGCCAGGATTCTGGATGCTGTGGATGGTGTTGAGATAAAGACGGTATTTCTCCAGCAGGGTAGGGACAAGGTATTTGTGGCATCGGTAAGGCTGAATAGCCAGCAATTCCAGGACTTGTATTTGATCCTGTGTGCTTTCTTAGACGAGCTCGTCGATTTGAGAACCACACCTGAAATTAATGTGTTTTCATAAAATATTATCGAAAATTAAAAAATATAGGCGTAAAAGGTGAACAAAAATATTTTTGAAATTTTTTAATTGTGATATGTTATTGTTTCTGCAGAATTAATTATGGATGACTTTCATTAAGGAAATATCATTTAGCATTCAGTTTTGATGCCACAAGAGTTAACGAGTTTTTTCGTAAGTTAACGTTAGTTAACGGGCAATTTATTTGAAAACAAAAGTAAAAACTCCACAATGACTGAAGAAGTTACAAGCAATCGTATGTTACAAATTCTTTTAAATTTATATTTAGAAGGAACATCAAAGTAATATAAAGTAAAGTAAATGTAAGTAATAAAAGGAACGTAATATTATCTGAATATAATTTGCTAAATTTTACTTTAAGATAAGGTACACCTGACTTTACCTGTATTCTTGCCTCAGTGAGACCAGTCTGCAGAGCTAGTTCTTCCCGAGTATATACATCAGGATACTGCGTACGATGAAAAGCTCTCTCTAATGCATCTAGTTGCTCTCCAGTAAATGTTGTGCGTGATCGACGTTGCTTTCTCTTTAATGTTAAACCCGGTTCCGAATCAATGTCCGATGAGTCAGAACCTCGGCCTAAGAAAAATAAAATGTTATTTTACGTGTTAAGTCTCAAAGTACATTGTAAGTTGTAGGTTTATAATAGAAAATGATACAATATTTCGTATTTGAAGACATCAAAACTGGAGGAATAAAGAAACAAAAGAGCATGGGCCGGCTTGACCGGTGTGATACCAAGGCCTCTCAGAAAACCGGTGAGAAACAGTGCCTGTGCTGTGTTTCACCGAGTGAATGAGGATACAGGAGGCTCATTTTTTTTTACCTGTTAAAACCCCCTCGGGCCCTGACACCACTGGGGCTTGCGGCGGGGTGGTGTGTCGGAATCGAACCATCTAAAACCACACAATGTGCCACTCTACGCCTGAGAAGGGAAGGAGACCGCTTTCTTACGCCATCCGGCCCTCCCAGCGCCTGCCCACATTGAAGCGGGCCTCGTCTCCTGATGTTAATTTAGGTGACGTGTGCCCGGTTCGCCGGCGATGGATCGGGTCCGAGTGGAGGTCCTGTCATCACTGCAGTCGCAGTGGTGGCAGGCGGGACACAATTGCATCCTGGCGACCGAGTGCAGGTACTTCCCGAAGCAACCGTACCCGGAGACCACCTACGTCAGTCGGAAGGAAAGGGTCCCGTGCTGCCGCCCCGCCCACTCGAGGATAATCGGCTGGAGCTCCTCCACGGTGGCGAAGCCAGCAAGTGGAGCCTCCAGCCGCGACGAACACTGAACCATCGTGGCTCGACGGGCGGCTTCACGCCACTCGTGAACCTTTTCGGGCGTAGGGCGAATCCCGCCCGGAATTCAGCCACCCGCCGATAAACTTAGGCGAGCACCTCCGCCTTCAAATCTCACGGGGGTGTTCCGGCAAAGGCGCCGCCTCGGTCGACACCGTGCGGTATCCGCATATGGCTCTGACCGCCAATACCTTCTGAGGGCGCCAGAGGCGCGCCTTATTCTGGGCGTTCAGGGCCGACACCCACACCGGTGCGCCGTGCAGCGCCATAGACCGGACAACCCCCGTGAAGAGGCTTCTCGTAGCGACACTGGCTCCACCCAGATAGGGCAAAAGTTGTCCGACCAGTATCGACCAGCTTGGGAGCAAGCTGCCGGAAGTGCTCGTCGAAGAGCACACTATTCCATCTGGACCGGTCTGGATCTGAGGCCGAACCGGTACAAGGACCGAGGCGCCGGGGGGCGGCCCGCGATGGGGCTCATAGAATAGCAGGGCCTCCGTCTTGTCCAGGGCCATCCACAAACCCAGCGCCACGATGCGCTCGAGGGAGACACCCCTGGTGGCCAGGCACGCCACCTCCTGGAAGTTCGCCCCCCGGGCTGTGACCAACGTGTCATCGGCGTAACAAATTACGCCCAGTCCCGGGGGAGACGCTCTCTAAGGACCCACTCGTACCCCACGTTCCACAGGAGTAGTCCTAGGATAGACCCCTGCGGAACGCCGCACGACATGGGCCGCCGTCTCAAGGCGCACTCTTGATCCTCGTGCACGACGGTACGCTCCTCCAAATAGTCTTCCACTATCTGCCTCATGTACTCTGGTACCCTGTGATAGCGGAGTGCTTCCCTGATGCAGCTGAATGGTAGACTATTAAACGCGTTGGCGATGTCTAAGGATACCGCCATCAGCACGCCGCCACGTCTCACCACCCCCTCGGACACGGCCCTCAGGCGCATAACGGCATCGACCGTCGAACGCCCCTCTCGGAACCCGAATTGGGCGTCCGACAGGTCCGGGCCCACCCCGCTGAGGTGCCGGATGATGCGGGCTGAGAGTACCCACTCGAACAATTTGCCCGCCTCGACCAGCAACACGATGGGCCTGCAGGCCGCGACTGAATCGGCAGGCCATCCCGGCTTCCTCAATAGGACCAGCTTCCCGTTCTTCCAGCACTCAGGGAAGCGTCCAGATGCCAAGCTGGCGTCCAACACTTCCCTGAAGCGCTCTGGCATATGGTAGAGGGCTCGGGNGATGCGGGCTGAGAGTACCCACTCGAACAATTTGCCCGCCTCGACCAGCAACACGATGGGCCTGCAGGCCGCGACTGAATCGGCAGGCCATCCCGGCTTCCTCAATAGGACCAGCTTCCCGTTCTTCCAGCACTCAGGGAAGCGTCCAGATGCCAAGCTGGCGTCCAACACTTCCCTGAAGCGCTCTGGCATATGGTAGAGGGCTCGGGCCATCACTCAGGGTGGTACCCCGTCCGGCCTGGGGGCGGTGTTCTTGGAACAGATCCGCAGAACAGCCGCCACTACCTCCGATTCCCTGACGGGCGGAACGTTGTCCTCCCGGCCTCCGTCGTCTAGGAGGCGCATAATCCAACCCTTCCCCTCATCCCCATTCCCATCCCTCAAGGCCGGCATGGCACTTATGACGCCTCTGGTGTTGCGGGTGTCCATGAGACATGAAACGAGCAGACGTATCTGGCGATACGTCTGCTCGTTTGCCCTTTATTCCATAAAAAAATATATATGTGCACGATAACACGTGATATGTAAACAAAAGATACGTAGATTTTTAAGAATTTTACTGCGTATGCGCATTACGCCGTTTGTATATGATTATTAATTTGATGCACTCTTATATGTTTATTGCACTGTCTAGTAAACGAGTACAACAAAGTTTATGCTATTATATCATTTGGTAGGTCGGTTTACATCCGAAATGCTAATGTTAAAACTATTCATTCGTTATTAACAGTATATTTCAGGGAAATGATGGCCTCTAAATGGCATTATAATTAAATGTAATGGATAATAACCATCAGTATCTGAATAGCATATGCTGATGACATTATTGTTCATTCTTGGTGATATTAGATCGTATCCACAAGGTTTAACGTTTGTTTTTTTTAACCATCTTCAAAAAAGAGGAGGTTTCTTATTTCGACCGCTTATGTAAAGTACTTAGTCTGGCCATAAATACTGTTAAAATTAAACAAAATATTACCTTTGAATTTGGAATCTGTCATTTTTATACGATTGTTCATTGTGTTTTCTTATTTTCGTGTCAATATATTATAAAATATTTTGTGATATAAAAATTAAGTGTGGTAATAAAGAAAACCGAATCGCTCTGATTGCATTACATAAAGTAGGTATGTCAAATGGTATTTAGTATTAGTCAAATGTTTGTATACCGGGTCATTGATAGGTACATAGAAACCTCGTCTACTTGTGACAGGAAAGATCTGGCTGTCCACGTAGTTTTTGTACGAAAAAAGCCGATCAAATCAGTAAGGGAAAAAATTGGAAGAAATTCTATCCAAAAACAAAAGATTTAATCTTGGAAGATGAAGAAAAGTATTTTAAAAAATGACTTAGGACTTGCAGCTCACATGAGACGCACTAGTCATTTTTTAACTAATAACTAAAAAAAAGAATTTTATTTTTTTACGCAAGGAGCGATACGCAAAGAGCGGTCACAGATAAGTTTTATTTACGGATGAGAATTTTCTTATAATTGAGCAATTTTTTAAGAAACAAAATGAGCGTGTTCATGCTGAAAGCTCTTAAGAAGCTTCTCAATTGGTCAACAGAGTACTATGTGAGCATTTTACGACTTCAGTGATGGTTTGGTTTGGTTTTAGCTATGAAGAAGTGACTGAGCTATATTTTTGTGAAAAATATATCAAAACACGGCTCAAATGTATCAAGCCACCATTATTGAGAAGATAGTTAAACCCTTTAACAACACCATGTTCAATAACCAGGAATGGTCCTTTCAGCAAGACTCGGCTCCGGGTCATAGAGCTCGATCCACTCAACCTTGGTTAGAAACAAACGTTCCGGACTTCATCAGAGCTGAATACTGGCTGTCATCTAGTTCTAATCTTAATCTACTGGATTATGATTTATGGTCAGTTTTAGAGACAAAGCTTGCTCAAAATGAAATAATATTTTGGAATCCCTGAAACAATCCATACGATTGACCGTGAAGAATTTTCCCATGCAAAGATTGAGTGCTGCTATTGATAACTGTCTTCAACGTTTAAAGGACTGTATTGCAGCTAAAGGAGACTATTTCGAATAAGCTTTATACATTTTTAACGTTTTTTTTAAATATATTAAACTAAGATACTGAACTAGTAAAATAATAAATGTTACGTACAATAAGAAAATGTTGTTTCCTTTGTAACAATATTTATGGCAAAACTAAGGATTTATATATATATTTAGTATGTTCGGGGATAATTTCGTCTTTTGTGAACCGATTTTGATGATTTTTTTTTTTTTGGAAAAGAAATATCCCAAGGGTGGTATCAATCATGGTACCATCAGATCCTGGTATCATTTGATAAGGATGGTATACAAGATAAATTGAGAGGAACCTTCGAAGTTCGTAGGAGCGACTAGTGTATTTGTAAATTTCTTCATTAAGTATTCTAAAGCACTACTTGGGAGTTGATTTGATGATGGAGCCGAAAGGCTGTCGGGGAACTCCTCCAGAATTTACAATAGCTACCTGTGTTCGGGCTAGGTTAATTTGTATTGACGAGAACTTCACATCTAGAAGGGTTGTGACTATCATTAGCGGTCTGATAATTAAGACGAAAAATAGTTAAGGGAACCCTTCAATGGTTTACAGTAGATACCTTGTGTTTGGAATCAATTCATTAATATTGATGAAATCATTGTTTTACAAATATTTTCATCATCTCAAGATGATGAGCTAATGATGGAAGGTACAAACGCTTAACAGATAGAATATGGTTTTTTTTAAATATCATACGTTTGTGTATTACCTTATGTAGTATTCTTTCAAGTTACTTATTTGATGATGGAAGGTACAACTCCTCGATGGTTAGGAGTTAGACGATAATTCTTTCACTTGCATACGTATTTATAAACCTGTAGTTGTATTCTTTCAAGCTATTCAGGGTTTAGAAGACGATTTTAATATCATGCGTGCGTATCGACCTTAATCAGTATTATTTAAGTGATTCACATGAATAGATGAAAGGTTAGGGGTTAGGGGTTAGATGGCGAATCTTTAAATATTATAGATATGAATAGGACCTTTGTTATATGCTTCAAAATTATTTAGGCGATCTGACCGGTAAGGTTAGGAGACGTATTATCTACCTAAATGATAGTTTAAGATGCCGATTAAGTAACTACGATTCTGTCGGAAAAAATAAACTTGCAAAGCAATATACCTAGCTTGTCTTAGTGCGTTTATTTAAATATTGACAATTAATCGTTATTGTTGTCATTCGCGTAACTCTTTCTCATCTTTCGGTTTCGGATCAGCAAGTGTAACATTTGAAGGTATTCGCTTTCATAGGTTCTCGCGCTTTGTGTGAATTAGTTAGCCTAACTTACTAATTACTTATAATGATGATTTGTATTAAAATGGAAAAATAAAAATATTTAACAAAAAAAGACGACCACAGAAGCATCAAACGAAACTACCTACATAGAAATACATAAAACTGTAAAATAAGCTGGTTTTAATTTGATTGGCTCAAATAACAATGTATCAATTCTTATCTATACCTAATTTATTAATTCAAATAAAGTAGTAATAGAATGTGTGCAAAGGGCACCTCTTAAATCGATTTGAAGTCGATGTGATGCCCAATAGGTATTTGATAAGTTACGTGCGTCCATATCTTTCATAAGGGTTACATTATTATATTGTGTATAAACGTATAAACGTATTTTAACTATTTTTAATCAATTTATCATCAATTAAACAAATTTTAGAAAGGAGGTGGTAATGGTAGTTTTCCCGAAATGTAGAATACGCTTGAAGATATATAATATGCTTAACTTTATTGACAATAAACACAAATTATAAATACAAATTATGAATACACCAGTATACAATATTAGCAAGTAGAAATTGGTAGTTGTTTTAGAGTACACATTATTAAGGTAGTAGATATAATTTAAAGCTTAAAAGGTATAGTTAGTAGTAAGAAATGCCTTAACTTTAAGAAGTGGTTAGAATTTCAATCAGGAACTTGAATAAAGTTCCAAGCGTTATTGTAGTCAAAATATTCCTAGCTAATGTCTAGAAAACGATTAAGTAGAGCAAGATAAACTGTCACTCCTGAGGCGGTTTTATAATTTATAGGGGATTTTATTACTGTAATTTGTCTTCATCTCTTTCTTTAAAACTCATATTATTTATTAACGGAGTGTTTTTGTGTAAACCCACATCATGTTTTAATTCGCCTAAATCAAGAACGGCCGGGCTTGCGGGTCGATCTCATTTATAAATCGGTAGCGGTATCCTACGGAAACAGATTAAAAAACGGCCACAACAATACAAGGCTTTGGCCTTAAAAGTGATTTTAAAAAATGCGGCTTATATTAATAGCTTTTTGAAAGAAGTCAAAATTGAATGAGATGAAAAAATAAGGGCTCAGTGTGGCGCGGAATAAGGAACACCCAGTGCGGCGGCTTCTTTGTCGGTCTCTTTGCTGTTTGGTTGACATTTTGGCACCATTCAATATTTTGGTGTCGCGATCTGGATTTATGGCATGTAAGGCGAAAGCACGCATTTAATGTGACACGCACAGGATTGCATTAGAAGGCAGATACAAAAACTGTCAACTAATAAGTACGAAAAAAAATCGTACGACCTTTCAATATACGAAACTTGATTTGTAAAAAAAATCCAATTCATTGAAAAATGTTTAGTATGTTCATGTTATTTTTAGTAGCCCTGAAGACCTTGGGTCGGTTACGGTCTGATTGAAAGCTTGAATGGTTCTGCAATATGTTAGTCTCTAATCCAATGCTGTTATAATCATACAGGTGTTTAAATTTTTATTTACAATAAGAACATTTAAAATTAAGTTTGTGGTAAAAATTACTTTATAGTATATTTTTTCATGTTAGAGGCTGAATTTAGAAACCAATTGAAAGCGAATTTAACTGGATTTATTTTAATACAAATACATTTTTTAAAAACTTAAGCGAAAAGAAGACAGATTTATAGCTCATAGCGGTGTTCTTTTTTATACCAATTTGTTTTCTTTATAATGACGAATCGTGTGTGGAATAATTAAAAGCACGAGTCAAGTTCTCTAAGCACAAAGGCTGCGACAAATAAAAAACAACGCATTGTAATAAAATGATTTACATTGCTCAAATTCTCCGGCTGGCTCGCGAGACAGGGACAGATTTATTTGGTCTTTTTTGTCAGAGTCCTGATCATAACGTATGAGGCTAAATACAAATCAAAAATACAAAATAATCGAATGCGAATTAAAACTTTACGGCGTGGTCGTAAAGTCCAGTTTGGTTGTTTTCATTATGGAAGAGCAGTAAAGCAAAACTATGAGGGATTTTATGTTCAAAGTAAGGCGAAAGGTTTATGGACGAGTTGTACGGGGGAGAAGGCGAGAGAAACTTTGGCGATTGCCGAAATGTGACCCCGTGAAGAGGCGCGCGCGCCGGCTTCGTTCAAAAGTCATAATTTGGGAGTTAAAAGAGCGGCGGCGGAGGTTTAACACCTTCATAATCTGGGTTCATTAAAACGGTCGGGTCGGCCTTTGTTTCAGCGGGTTGTTTCAATGTTAACAGATGGTCGGATTAGCACGTCTGCGTGTTGTGGGCGTGAGTTGCTTGTTTCTTGCCACACTTTTATTAGCTTCTTCATTTTAAAATAATACCACTAATACTTTCGGATGCTTTTACACACATCTGCTCTAACTTTTCCATCAATATTTGTAACACAAATATTAAAGATTCATAAAGCACGTAGCAAACAAATATTATAAATTAAAATTGTTTTGATCTTTGTAGTTGTGTTGTTTCATTTTTTGTTTTTATGTACCCGAGCGAGAAAGATGCAGTCAGCTGCTTTTCGCTATTGTGTTGCTGTGTTTAATGTATTCAATTAATACGTTATAATTGTCATTATTTACTCCTTTATATCGAGCGCTTTTCATTTAAAGAGGAAAGAAGTTCATTTCAGAGGAGCTTAAATAACTGTTTGTTTACAGTTTTTAGTTTTCACTTCTGTCGGCAATCCTCATGTCTGCTTTGTATTTTTTTAATGTATTTCACATATTTACTTTAGAAGTAGGTACGTATCAACAGAGTATTATAATACACATTAAAGTAATTGTAACTATTAATAAAACTATCCAACTACAATACTTTTAATAAAATGAATTCTATAAAGTCGTATAAAGACGCTATGATGTAAGCTTGTTAATGCTTATTCAAAAGTACTTCGGTTCATCTTTGTCGGCCGCCTTCGGTCACTTCCGGAGGGCTTGATGTCTTTCTGGGGGGGCTCTCATTGGACAATGTGATGAGACAAAACTGTCTTCAACACAACGCGTGGTAATAAATGCCGACTAAATAATAGTAAGGCCACGCTTGTTAACCCCACGTCCGAAGTTTACATGGACGCACGGAGAAAGTCCGCGTTGATAAAAATAAATCTAATTTAATGCTCTGAATGGACTTTAGAAATGGTAATTGTCATCATTTTAAACATTGTCACAACTTCCATTATGTAGGTAAATCTTTTTGCATATTTTGTAATGTAACTTGGTGAACAAATCACAAGTGGTAATTTGAGTTTGTATATAGAAATTGTACTAGCGTTTATAGAAGTAAATAGTTCATTAAGAAGAAGAATGGATTGATCAATATTTGTGTTATTTGATAACTTATTTATCATAACAGTTATTCAAAGAACACGTTATCATTAAATGTTATTGGGATGATGATAAACTGAATATCCGATTTTTCTGTAATTAAATTTCTTCACGAAGGTGGGATTTTTTTCACTGCAACGCTCAATCGGTCGACTGGCAGAAAATGGCGGCATTAAGTCCAATGCACAAAGATATAAATAAATAAATTTTCCTTTCCTTTCATTAAGAAAAATATTCTTGAAAATACCAATTTCAATTACTTTGAAGTACTATTTAAATTAAAGTAGTCATGTAAGCCTAACTTTATAGCTTGCGTATATGTGTATACTGATTGCGTTAGACGTAAATGTGGCGGTTCGCCGATAATCGACTCTGTGTCTCTACGGCAACCGCGAGTCCGCGACATTAGTTGATTCTAACGACCGATGTTATTAAACAAATGCGAGATTTTATCGCCCTCCTTATTTTATCGTACTCTTTTGTTTTGCTCTGATGCTACTGTGAAAGCTTATTACTCAGGCTGCGTCGTTTCTAGGTAATGTCGCACTCTATTGCAGTACTTACAAATACACGTTTATGTTTCGTGTCTAATTTGTACGGATAGTAATGTAATGCGAAAACTCTAATGTGATATCAGTCGGTTAAACTCAAGTAAAAGTTACATATTCGTGATAGTGTTAGTACATCCTGCTATTGAATATATTTTTATGATTTCATCATCGTAAAAAGTATTTATTTTATTTATTTAATGTTATTTATGCTCGGAATGTTGTAGTAGTTTAAATGAAAAAATGTCGAAAAAAAACTAATTACAAATAACATATAAATGTGATTTATCAGTATCATAAATGAACCATTCAGGACTATTAAATTTTGAAAGACAAATACCATCGCAAAATCAACTAATTGTCGATTCCATACGCCATTCATGCAGGTACCTATTGATGCAAATTAACCGTTTATACATACAAGCTATTGAGCTCTTAATCGGCATGATATCATATTGTATAAACAACAAGGAGTATCATTACTCAACTCAAGTTATAGTTCTTTTAAATCTCGATCATCCCCTAATCAATCATGACTTGCCTCCTTTTAATTGGCAACAGTTCATGGACATAAACTTCTTACTATAGATTGTATTAAGATAAACTAAGTTATATACACCTGTGTTTATTGTAATAAATCAATTTATTTATATCAGATTATATATCATTTCAGTTCTAACAGCTTACAAAAAAATGAGAATACGTAAAACTTACATGGCGTTTCAGTTCAGACTATATACCTACGGATGTTGATTACATTTGAATGGGTCATAAATTCGATATTATGGCGTAATTATTACTCTGATTGTACACTCCAACCGTTAAGCAGTTATCGAGCGTCCACCTACTTACCTATCTAATAAAATGGTAAATAAAAGTCGTACACTTCACGCTCTTATTTCTTAATAGAGTGAATGCATTATGGTTCTGTACTTTTGTACGTACTTATTTTATGACTACTACAGTCTTTCACATATAGCTTGATCTCTGTGATAAATGGCTATAAAATAGAGGAGGTAGCTTCGAACAAGCGATTGTTTGTGTCACGAGTATCACTTGGCAGTTTAATCAAAACTTAAGTAGAAAACATTATAAATATTAAAATTTATACCAAAAATGTACTCCGTATGTTTTAAAATGATACTGGTGACAATTGTTACCGAGATCAATCTATATTTTAAGGACTGTAAGTATAGTGGATGAATGTGGACTGCCTAAAAATGATTAGCGCTCTTTGAGTGAGACCTTCGTTTAACAGTGAACAGCAATAGATTGGTAACAAGTATAGGTGGTGCAAAAATAAAATAGAAGCATGCATATGAGTACCAGTGTAGATACTAAGCCGGATTTAAAAATCCATACGTGATCCAATATTTCGTATGTGATGCTACTGGTACGATTGTTTGTCCTTTGACTTGTTTGAAGTTTTTAAAAAAATTAAGAATATTACATGAAGAAGTTCACAGAAGTTACAAAAGTACTTCTATAGACGCTTATATTGGGGAATGAATTTTTAAATCTTTTGTCAAACTTACTTAGGTTAGTACTCATTTCTTAGTTCAGTTTAGATGTAAGATAGAAAAATTAATGCATTTGGATTTAAACTGACTAAAAATTTCTATTCGCAGTAAGAGTTTCCAAGATATTTTGAAGTAGTGTTAATAACTGATAATATTTAACTTCAAATCTGGTTCCAAGCTAACCGGAGCCTGTAGGTGCTATGGTAACCAATCTGCTGATAAACGTACTTATACACTTCTAAATAAATAAATATTATAGGCAAATTGACTATCGACCAGAGAGAAGAAGTGGTAGTACCTATCACATAATATTTGTCTTGAACAACTATTTTTTGAAGAAAGGTCTGGCTAATCTGTTTTTAAGGGACTGACCTGGCAGAGTGTAAAGAGATGGAAAACTTGATACACACCGTATACTCAACTGTCTGGCCAGCTTGGTATAGTAGGCCAAAGAGGCTTATGTCCAACAGTACAAAAGTTGTTCAATAGAAAATAAACACTACACAGAAAATCAAACCGATAAAAAGTTGCATGAAACTAAAGGCGGACGAGGTGGGCGGTACGACTTTGCACGGGAAATACCACCGGCAACAGGTACATGCGATACATTCAAACAACAAATAAACTTGGCGACAAAACAGAGCAACAATCACACCACAACCAAAACATGTTACGTGGTTTGTTCGTATTTCAGCACTATCGAAAACGCGGCGGGTGACCGCGGCGCGGCAAAGTGTCGGCTATCTTTTTCCCCGTTTGCCTTATTTCGCAAATGGATGCCGCCCTTTGAAGCATCGTGAACAAACTTCAATATGTCAAATCGCAACAATGACTCCGTAAGATTTGTATGCGGAAATTGATTTTTTGAACACTCGTGAGAAAGCTTTGACAGGCTGCGGCTGTTAATGTCGCAAAATAACCTTTTGTGTCAGAGGGGAAGTTGTGCGATGTTTATTGGGACAACTGAGTTTTGATATTTTATCGGAAATTATAATGTGAATTTTAGAAGCGTATCGAAAAGTTTAGGTTTTATTGTGTAAACTTTAGGACGAAAATAATTACCTTTTATTGTGTTTTACTGTTAAAGTAAGGACTGCCAGGACGGATGGCAGGAGCTGGATGCGAGAAGCCATAGATCGAACTAAGTGGCGTGAAATTGGAGAGGCCTATGACCAGCAGTGGACTGCGATAGGCTGATGATGATGATGATGATGATGTTAACGTATATTTCTATTATATATTTTTTTCCAGTAAGCTGTTAAAAAGTTACGGACTCTCGTATTTCTCACAACAAAGTATTTACATTGCACCGGGACAATGTTCTGAAAACAATAATTCAATCGACTAAAAAGACTTTGAACAACTCACCTCCAAGAATGCCATCGATGCTATAATCTTTTTTGCCGTCAGGGTCGCGGGCACCACCGCGGAGTAGTCGTGATATTGAAGAAATACTGGGTGGGTCGGACACACCTTCCTGTAATTCAGAAAATAGTTTCTCATTGACTTATTCCTGATATATGAACAATATTATCTGTCTAAACATTAACAGCCCTTAACAGTCTACTAGTATATATAGGCCGGGATTTACCGATATTGTAACAATATTTAAACATTAAAAGTTACGTCTAATAGAACAAATGTTAGAATTTATCTCGAATCTCAAGTGGTGGGACATTTTTAATCCTGATTGCAATGCTGATATTTTTAAATTATGGTAATATTGCATGAAACAATGACAAAGCCAAAAATTTCTTGTTTCTGGAGCTCTATGTGTAGAGTTCTTTACGTGATTGAACATTTATTTGGAAGACAAGAAAATCTAATGCAACAGAAACTGTACATTGAGTAAGCAGTAACTTTTTTTTAAAGACAATCCCGCATTTGGAATATACATCTTATTTAGCAGGGGACTTTGCAAAGATACATTAAACGGACACTAAGTACACCCAGACTCAGAACAACAACTGGTAAACGTATATAATGACAATGATCAAAACCAAACAGACGTCTATTAACACTCTCAGTGAAAAGAATTAATTTTTGTATATTTAAATGTAGTTATTACACTTTAAGATGAGAAGAAGTTACCTAGAGCTGACTAGGGGAAATTTAACAATTAACTTAAGTGATGAGCTTACCTGCCGCATCCATAAATAAATTTAATTATGCAGATTGATCAATAGGGCTAGAAAGCAATTTATACAGAAAATCGTGTAGGCCGATGTAATCTCTTAATCCGATAGTTGCTAATAGTAGGTCACTCAAATATTTTTATATTGTGTATAAACTATTATATGATAAAAAAGAAATGAGAAAATTGACAGATTATTTAGTGTGATTCATTTGAAAAGAACTTATTAATTAATTGCTATTGAAAGTGCTCCACTATATTTATACGAGAGGAGCAGTGTGTGACAGTGTGTTATGGAAAATTGCTATGTTCATTTGTAAACTGCTTTTTGCGTTCTTGAATTTATTTATTTAAATGACTTTTATAAAGTAACATTTATTAACACATTTATACTCTTTAGAGTACCTTGCATCCTTTTTTTTTTTTTTTTTTTTTTTAACGGGGGGAAATCCTCATGGATGTCCTCCGCTCTGGGGAGAGAGCGAAGGGGTCTGTCAGACTTTTACTGACTAAAACCCCCCGGTTTTCCGTCTATCTCCTACGCCAGGGATCACGGGAACTTAAAAGGCATCCGCAATCCCCGGCTGGTGCCGGCCCGCTGCTGCGGACCACATCTCGTCAGCGAGAGGAGTGAGGTATTTGACTCCCCTCGAGACTTCAAAGAGGGGCGCACAGGAACACTAAGCGCCGCCACCTCGGGTCCGGTTAGTTGGGGGCGACGGACATCCCCAAGTCCACCGCCCCTGGACCCAGTTAGGGAGGCCGGTGGAGGTCAGCGTATGCCCTCCTCCGACGCCCGGTGCGCCTTCTGCGGACTGAGAGAGAGGTCAGGATCTCCCTCTCCCTTTCCGCAG
>PKRV01000125.1:915457-968894 GCA_003709505.1 Hyphantria cunea
CGCTTCCTCCAAAATTTGGAAGAGGCGCACGAGCTTCCTCGGCTCTCGTTGCCGCTTCCCGCAGACAGCTCTGCCGTCTCCATCCTCTCCTCCGCCAAGACTGGCTCAACGTCATTTTTATTTAGGTTTATAGTCTTTTCATCCATAGCTTATCCCACGAGTATGGGGGAAACAAAGTCCATCCGAGCGGTGCCCCCTGCACCCGGATAAGCCTATATACTGTGGAGGTCGGCCGGTATCCACAGGTTTTTACGACTTAGCTGTCGGGTGTTATAGACTGTCCTTGTCATGAGCCGGCCAATCAAGGCAAGCCCTCCGGCCAGCAAGTTTTCAGCGTACCCTCCTGGAGCCATCAGTCAGGTCGTTGTTGAGCCCCTGTTGGTTACGGAATCGACAAGGTGGCTAACCCTATCCCACCGACGGTGGCAATAGTGCCTGTCAGCCCCTGAGTTAACAGAGGGCTGACCCGCCCCTCGCACTCCAATACCCCTTTAACTAGATCAGAGGGACGCTTAGAGTGCTCTTCGCAGCAGTCTGTGGTCAGACTCCGCCTGGTATCCCGCTTAGTCTGGAGTCTCACTCTAGGCCAATCCGGCATGAGTGGCTCTACCGGCATAGCCCTAGGGATCATAGACCCACTCAAGCCCCCACACGACGACAACGTAGGGATACGGTCGTGGGGGAGTACCTTGCATCCTGACCTGTATACATAGTTATTCTGAATGTTATTTACTTTTTCAACTGGTTACGAATGTATTTTAGCTATATTTGAATAGAGGACATACATATATGGATGTTGACTTATCTACAAACGATTGCTACAAGAATGAACTTGACAGTTATCAAAGACCAGGTGTTTTGATCCAAAAGTTTAAAAATAGAAATAAAAAATATAGTAATAATAATGTGATTTGATATCGGTTCTTGAAGGAGGTTTGTAAAGAACGAGAGAACAAAAATGACTCAAGAATATATCTTTAACACGTTCCCTATGGACGTTCTTAAGTTTTTGTAATGATCGGATCCAACTATTCATTTGGTAAATAGTTTAGGAAATCGATATAAATATACTATAGTGGTCAGAAAGTTTTCGACTTAAACGTGAAGATAGTACTCGTTTGTAAAAACTAGTGACTATATTTGAGTATCTTTCCATTTGCTTTGTGTATCGCTGGGAGCAGTGCATAGAATTACAACTAGACTATGTAGACAAATAAAAATGTGAACAAATGCCTTGTATCATCGCCAGGTCGCATACTTTTCTGGCCACCCACTATTTTAAAATCGAGTGACTTACTAGATAGGTGGAAGTTTACCTTGATGAGTTTTTCTCGTATTTCCCACGAAAATATTCCAGGGTTTTGTCTCTTGAGCTCTTCGATTCTCGCCTCCACTTCTGGTGTAGCTACTCTTGGTTTCGATCCCCCAATGACGCCTGGTCTAATTGAACCAGTCTCCTAGGCGAGAGAGATCGTTTTATTATAAGTTTAGTGAAAGGGATTACTTATCTTTTAGTGGAGGATAATTGCACGGAGAATCGTTCCAAGAAGGCATGAATTGAGCTTTGATAACATTGTCGTATTTGGTATGCTTGGTTGCAATAACTATTCAAAGTGTGTTAAAGTTAAGTTCATATTTAATGTTTATTCAACAATGAAGTTTCAATCTTAATCAAAATGATTAATCAACGTATGAGTATAATAAATATAGTAGGATAGTATAAGTCAGGATGAAAATTATGTATTTAATATTGTTACACAATAAAGATTTACTAAACTTTATAGACTTTCAAATGTTCTCTTAATTTAGAATATATATTTGCTTAAATTATTATTAATATTTCTTAAGGAAATAATCAAATGTTCAAATCATAAAAGACGTCGATCAACTTTGTTTGTAATAAGCAGATTTGAAAAGTTTTAATATTAAGGCGGGGATAATGTAATAATAATAATAATTTCGTTGAAAATTTGAAAATAAGACACAAAGAGTCATACAAAGCAAATCATGGATCGCAACCTATATGTGTATTAATCCATATCCGTATTTTACTAACACTAGATTCAGATTATTGTTACTAACAAAATAAATATACACGAAGTCTGAAACAAATGACATTAACAAAATTTTCTTTATTAAATCTATTATACATATTAATTTCATTTTTAAATATATATATAATAAAATATAAATATATAAAAAAAATTACAAAATAGTAGATCACCGACTTTAGGGACCAAGAAACCGGTGGTAAGGTCTACAAAAACAGGAACCCCCTCCCTATATGAGCCGTTTCAAGGACTACCTTCTGTATCAGACTCTTATTTATTTAGTTTTTACGTGTGGAAATTCATCCCCACGGGATGTTACCACACCGGGGCTTGCTGCAGGGTGTTGTGTCGGAATCGGACCGGCTAAAATCACAGGATATGCCACTCTGCGCCTGAGATGGGAAGGATTCGAGAACCGCTGTTATTACGACATCCAGACCACTCCCAGCACCTGCCCGCACTGATGCGGACACCGTCTATTGGTAAACTCTCTAATAAGGCTACGTATGGCACACACGAAACGTCGAACCCTCGTGGCTGGCCACTAAAGTGGAGTGGAGGGGCCTCTCCGCCGCCTCCTTCTGTCAGATGACGTCCTTCTGGAAGACGTTAAAACAGCTGGCGCTATGAGATCTCCTCCTATGACTGCAGTGAGGGCACGACGCTGTCATGACCAGCGAGGCAAATCGCCTGCTGGCGAGCTAACTGAGCTGGGCCAAGTCCTCACTGTAGTCTCAGTGGCAACAGGCGGAGCTCAATTAGCTCCTAGTGACAGGTACTTTCCGAAGCAACCATGCCCGGAAAGTACCTACATCAGTCGTAAAGAAAGAGCCGTGCTGCCACCCTGCCCACTCAAGGATGACTGGCCGGAGAGCCTCTACGGTGCCAAAGGCAGCGCGTGGAGACTCCAGTCGCGACGACCAGCGAGTCGTAGTGGCTCGACGAGCGGCTTCACGCCTCTCGCGTAACTCTTCGGACGGAGGGCGAAAGTCGATCTCCGCTCGGAAGTCAGCTGCCCATCGTAAAATTCGGCGAGCTCTTCTGCCTCCAACTCCCACGGGGAGTTCAGCCCAAGGCGCACGCCGCCTCTATCGACACGGTGTGGTAATCACTTAGTGTTCTCCAATATCCTCTGGGGGCGCCAGAGGCACGCCCTATTCTGGGGGGTCAAAGCCACCACCCACATATGTATCAGACCCTTGATCTAGCCTTTTAACGTGAGCCTCTTAAGCTGTTGCAAATTTTGCCGTTAGTAAGACGAGAACAACCAGAAATAATATCCCTGATTGGTTCTCTGAGACGGTGACATGGCCGACAGATGTCAACCATACCATCTTTCAGGATATGTAATTGCACAGACAAAACATTCGGTTTCTTCGAAGAGATCACCATACCGTAGCCAAGTTTTATATGCATTCAAATCTATATTGGGTCCCATCAGGGCCCGATAAAACCGACCATAAAGTCCTTTGGTCTTCCAAACTTCCCTGCAATCATTAGTACTAAGTACTACAAGTTTGCACCAAGTCTCTTTAGGCAAAGCGAGCGGAGTGAATCCAGGATACATAGCAACTAAATTAGGATGCACTCACATATCAGTATATAGAAAATATGCTCTAAGATTGTGTATATCGCGATCGTATAGGTTCATGATATTCAATAGTCTAATATCCCCAAACGTTCGCGGGATATATAATCTCATAACCGATGAACGTAGGTGGTACGTTCGGAATTCAGTCAACAATGAACGGACTCTCCTGTCAAAAGTATCTGATTGAGTCTGAGTCCATCTAATTACACCAAAAGAATACGCCAGAACTAGCATAATCTAACTATTGCAGGCTCATCTTGTTACTCCCTGATAAAATACTTTTAAGTACTTTTTTCAGGCGGCCAAAGAGGTGTTCCTGCAACATTTGTTTTATGCCAGATTCTGATATTCCCAAAGACTGCAAAAAACCTGGATACTTGTAGATTTCGGTGGGAGACAGATATCTGAGTTTTGTGAAATCTGAAAGCTCTATTCCTTCACATTCTACAGTCACACCTATCTGTACATACATGACTGCACACTTGTCTACACCAAATTCTATCTTGATAGAAATACTATAGTTTTCAGTAACCTTTAATAACGCTGACGATTTTTTTTTGTCATGTCAATTAAATTTAGTGGAGGTAAGCGGTATCATTTTATTCCTATAAAAGGTGAGATATAACTCAATCATCTTTCTGCAGCCTATAGCCTAACTCTGAATTCTCTAATGGAGTGCTGAAAGGGTTCAAAACTATAAAAAACCCCCAAGACTCAGACTGTCACCTTGAAATATGTCCCGCTTGATCTTTATTAGTACATCGTTTACCCCAGTCTGCCCACAGCCAGGATAACGAAGTACTTTTCTCCATTGCCCTATACATGTCTTTAAGTTAGTGCACAGAGTTGTATTCCTTTTATACAACTCTAGCATCTTCAAAAGCCATGTACGTGGAACCGAGTCATAAGCCTTCTTAGAATCATCGAATTGTTATTAATATATGGAATAGTTTTGACTCTCAGAGCAGGTGTTAAACGTTTTTACGTGGTTGGTAAACATGTGACAGGTCTAAAATGTTTGCCATACATTTCACTATCAGAAGAACATAGTAAGTGAGTTATATCAGTGGTTAAAAACTGGTGTAATATACCCGAATCATCTGCGGAACCACTTAAGCCGAAAGTTGTGCAGTCCGTCTGGAACAGTTGATTTTCAATTCGGCAATGAACGGACTACATAACTTTTATCATCGTTATTAAAGGTAATGGATTCCATAGCTGTTACAGACTTTCATAAGCGCTTGATGTCCTGACATGAACCACTTTCTGTATAAGTGACAGGTACTGAGCAGATATTACGCAAAAATACATTTGTTCCATTTTCGCCTGGAAACTGTTCATCACTAACACTCGGACAGGTTTCATCTCCCATTTAGATTGATTATACAGATCTATTTGCTTTCTATACCGCCTTATTCTATTTGCCTATGCATAAAATTTTTGCTTCTGAAAGTCTGTGACAATGACATGTATTGTTGAGGACTAAGAGTAGTCAACAAGAATGCCAGTATCAGAAAGCGCATTACTTTCAGTCGCGTGTCACCCGATCGAAAACTAATTAGCATGCAAATGAGTGTCCTGGTCTCAGCAATATGTCGTTCAAATACACAACCAACACTAACAGTACAACACAACAGTACAGGACAGTATTTTTTGGTCAACTAGTAAATTATATATTCTACAAACTTAACACCAGCTGCTCGACAAACTGTAATAGCCGCAATTATTAAACCATTGTTATAGATGCAAAAATACATAAACGAATATTTCAATTTGGTATTTTTTTATAGTTCAGTTTTCCGAAACTTTTGAATATTTTTACTATATTACTAAATTTCTAGAACTAAAAGATTGTGCAAAAGTCAAATGTTTATGCTTGAATAACTCGTTAAGTACACTAAATATATTTTAATATTTGACTGCCTCTATGGCGCAGTGGTAGCAAATGCGACTACTGTGCAAGAGGTCTCTGGTTCGATCCCTGAGTCGGACCCAATGTTTGTATGATCTGCAAAAATTTGTTTCGGAGTTTGGGTGTTTTCTATGTACAATATGTATGTATTTACAAAAAAAAAGTATATAAGTATTAATATCAGTTATCTAGTACCCATAGTACAAGCTCCGCTTAGTTTGGGACTAGATGGCGTTGTGTTAAAATGTCTGTACATATTATATTTATATATTTATCTTAACATTTGTACAAGAAAAAATCTCATCCTAACTTAAATATTTTTATTTTACCAACCTAACGAAACATTACTTAGATTGTCATTGAAAAACTATAATGATCGGATAAAATTTAGGATGAAATATTTAGAATGATGTTCTGTATTATATTTGAATTTAATATGAACATTCGCTATGTTACAATCAATTTATTCTGTAGCTAAATACTAAATATAGGCAAGCATGAAGTAAAATATTTAGCGATAATAATAGTTTTTACGTACGTCGTGTACGTAAACTTTATTTTTGTATTTGTCAATATTTATTTTCGCTTTCCGAACTACAAATTGCATATACCTACAAAATGCTTAAAATGTGCTTAATCATATCCTTAATGTTGTCATATTAATTAACAATTATACTATATTTTGTACCAACCCGCACTTAGCCAGCGTGGGGACGTATGGCCTTAACCCTCTCCTGAGAGGAGACCCCAGCCCAGCAGTGGGTCATTGTGGGTTGTTTGATTATGATACTATATTTTGTAAGTAATTTACACAACAATTTCCTATACAAATGTTCTTCAGTACAAGTTTCGTCATAAAGAAAACAATGAAGTCCTTCTTGGTTCCATTCGCTCAGACAAAGTCTTTCATGATAAAGTAAAAATGTAGACATATTTTTATTTACGTACCTAATCTAACAGTACTTTGTATGTTGTGTAAACATGCTATGGGCCGTATTCCAATATGCTTTACTTTGTATCTTATATTATTAAAATGTAAAAAATGGGTTCTTAATACTTGAGAAGAAATGAAGGGAGTTTTCTTATATTAATACTTACTGGAATTTTCAGATAATAGAATACAAGACAAAAAAAAGGAGTGGATTGGATGTTTTAAACAAATTGAGTATAATAATATAAATGAGTTTCAATTATACATTATTAAATAATGTACCCAATGGTGAGGGTTTTATGTTCCGTGTATATTTTATTAGTTTCACTAAAATACTTTAACGAAGAAGCCAAGTATCAAACCACTTGATTCGATACTTGGCTTCTGGCTTGACGTGCAAATGGAGAGGCCTATGTCCGGCAGTGGATTGCGAAACGCTGATGATGAACTACCTTAAGTACTACCTATAATATGTAGTAGCGCGCTTATAAATAACAGTTTCCTGTTTTTCTCTTTTAGATTTAATTTTAACGGGCTGTGGAACAAATTCAAGTTTTCTAAGACTATAAAGTGTAAAAATGTGTATTTTTCTAGGTTCACGTTGAGTTGGCACAAAGTATTCTACTCGTTGATGGTGATTCATCTTTTTTAGATTTGATTATTCCCTATCTTGATCGCGGTTGAGGGATTCTTGATTTTTGAGATTTTTCGCTAGCATGATTATTTCTTCGTATTTTTATCTCCAAAAATTACGAACTTTCATACTTTTTTGGTTAATACATATATAGCCAAGTCTGTGTATCAACAATGTCCCAAAATTCACTTCTTTTACAATATTAGCAGAGATGACTTTGACAGAAAGTCAAAAAAAAAAGACAGAAAATCAATATTATCTGATATATTTTATTAAATCACAAATGAGTTCTTTTATCCATATTTTGGATAGGATATTACTTTATTTATGTTACTATTTTACCTATGCATACTTTTGACTTTTTAGGACTAAAACATCACGATCTTGTTCAAGTAACTGTATAAGTAAGATATTTTCTTACAAAACATAAAAGGCTACGTTATCAAACAAACTTAAAAGTTTTCTGCGGTGACATTCTAGATGTATGTAAGCAGGTAGTAGCTGAGGTCGTTCCCTATACTCGTGGAGCGTAGCGAAACGTTTCCTGAGCGAAACAATTGCCATTATTGTAGTGTTATAATGTGTATAGGAACGGTGGTGAAAACGAGCCTTCAGGCTCGGCTGGGCAAGAGATCAATGGCAATTGTTTACCGGCTGACCAGTCGATATGCATAAAATCTCAGTATAAACACATTTAGATTAAATTTACAGGTAAATTTGTATCTTTAGATTGGTTTTACGTTGTACTGATTGTATTTAATTACGAATATTATTTACTATTAGTACTGAGTGCTCTGTTGGTTAGTATCTTATATGCTAATTAGATTTGAATATTTAATCTTTAATAATCTGTGATTGACTGAAAAGAAACCAAAAAAAGTATTCAAATGCTGTGCTAGGCTGTAGAAACAGACTAATGGTACTTGCATAGTTATTGTTAACGAATAACTTTAATGAGTTACAATTATTTCAAGATGCATAAAACTTACATTTTGAGATCAACTATAGATACTAAGATGGTATTATTGTTTCTTTTTATTTTTGTAGGACATTCTCAATAGTTCTCAAATTTTAAAATATAGGACATAAAATTTTTTTCTTGATTTCTATATATCTGGATCCGTGATATACATAATATTATACATAAAATATACACGTATATAACAATTAACGCTTCATACTAATAACAATGGTCACGTGAGAGACTACTATTAAAAGTTATTATTTTATTCAAAGCTTTATTCAAATTAGATAACAATTAAACCTCTGCTTTATGTTTTTGAGGAAGTTATAAGGTAATCAAAGTTAAATCGTTAGTTATAAAAAAATATATATTTTTGCATCTTAGTTCAAAATTTGTTAAAATGAAACTTTAGCTATCGTTTTTAATAGTTTTCCGAATGAAAATCATTGACTTAATAGAGCTTTTTGTCAAGTGTAGGGTATAAAATGATTATTTTAATGTTTTTGTCATGTGTTATGAAATACTTACTACTATTAGTTTTACAAAAATTTCTTTGTAAATTGTCACTCACCTGGTATCTATTGAGTATCTTGGACACGCAGCCGTGCGAGACGCGCAGCTGTCTAGAGATGACGCAGGGCCGCACTCCAGCTGCAGCCATCTCAACGATCTTCAGTCTAATATGGTTTGGCAGAGGACGACCGTTGATGAACAAACCACCAAGTTGGTTGACGCGCCCTTGCCCTATTAGCAATTTTAGTTTAGAGTTTGACTCAAAATGGCAGTCATTTCAACACATTAACTACTTTATTAAAAGGTGCAGCCAAAGTTATGGCGTCGGAATATAAGATATACTAGTAGGATTTTGTTTGTACACAGCAACTGTTTACATTGCAATTCAGATTTCCTTTTAGACATCCTGTAATATTAGCATTCAAACTTGTTAGTTTAAGTGAGATATTTAAATTAAAAGATGTCTCAACTTGTGCTTAAATTGAACTTAATTAATGCACTTAAAATTCCATGGAAACGACGTTAATTTTGTTATAAATAATATAAAAACTAATATACCCTTACCTACCCACACATCCATACCATTTTGGTGACGTTCCATAATGGTATGAGATTCAGTGCGATTCCATTAAAACAGTAGAACACAAAGTCAGTATCACTATCAGCGAAGCTCGTACATAGTCCCGGCACTAAACTGTCAGCTAGACTTTTCAAGAAACATCGCGTCAAAATTTATATCACCCAAACTTAAAAACCGTAAAAATGCCACAAAATGATAAATATCTGTTTACATTAAATAAAGCGAGCGACATCAAAACACATTATTCAAATCGATTATCACCCATTTGTATTTACATAATTAAAACGACATGTTTAATTAATTACGATGTTATAAATATTGTATTCGAAATAAATGTTGGTGCTGTAGCGACGCGTTCAATGGCAAACGTTAGTTCTATCCAACTATAGTCATGAAGGCTACCTTGCGACTTCGTTTTTTGAATTTGGAAAAAGATCGATAGATCGCGTTATCTTTTTTTAGTGCGCGTGAGTGCAGTTGAGGAGGTTGTGTAAAGAACTGAGAGTGCCTGTGTACGTAAAGATATGGCGCGGCGTGGAGGTGTGCGTGTCGGCAGGAGGCAGTATTGAGGGCTCGCCTGTCGCTGTGTTGGTGAGTGCATGGTACACTCCCACTGTATAAGTGTGAAGCTGTAGTGGAGCCATGCGGTGGGGGGGCAGATTTTTATTTTGTAATGGTAACTCTTCACAAAAATACTTACTTTTACCGGCATTCACTTATGTGAAACAGTTTCTTATATTCAATACTATTATATTATATAAATAAATGTGCGGACGTTTTAATATTGTACATGATTTAGACTTAAAGTAGAATTTATGAGAACGTCATTCATGTTTTAAAATAAATTTTATTCCACATTGATATCAGGTGAAATGTTTGTCACCCGAGCGCGGTACCAAAACAGGCGCTTGCACAGTTGGAGGGGCGAGTTCTGCCCATTCTCTACATAGTGACAGAAATATACTTGTCCTCTTCTAATAAACTATGCTCGGCATTTGAGTGGTTTTTTATTTCAGTATTGAATATTTAAGTGTAATACTTCTACTTTCAGTTGGACTAGCTATGATGGATACTGTCAGATGGAATTTATAAGATGAATGTGAAAAGGTTTTAAAGATTAATTAAGATGTTCCATTTCTGATATCAATAAAAATGTAGATAGGTATGTATTTTATTCCCTACATTTTTTAAGCCTAATTTAAGCGTTTTGGAAAGTGATGAGAAGATAAATTATTTACACGGGTCCTCCAATTTACTTTGTATACAAACTTTAATGTCTTTTAAATATTTATACTATCGTAATTCAAGCCGTTAATCATTCTATAAAAGTACTTTTTTTTAAATTTTGGGTAGATTACTAATTACTATTTCTTTGTAAACTTGGATTTGTATTAATTGATGAATTTTGCCATTAGTTATCGTTCATTCGTCATACCTACTCGTCATATACCTAGAGAGCAACACATACAACGTGATAGTCTATTTAGTTTATTATATCCTTAAACTAACTTAAATGGACCAAAGAATACATTTAATTAAAAAAAGATGACAAACAAGAAATACAGGTATCCTGAAAAAAAAGTAAAGCTTATAAAATAGATTTTTTATATTATAAAAATCACCTATCAGTTAGGAAATTCTGCTTCTTTCAACTTCACTTTGATACTGTTTACTCTGTCTGTTGTCATGGGTGGTTTTAAGTTTTAAATTTTAGTTCGCTGTCGTCCGTGAACCGTAGAGATACGATTATCTGATCTTTCTTTGCAATTTTACGTAAGCTGTTAAAACCAATCAAGGAGACAGGTCACTTGATTCAAGAGAACTGACTGCAATTCAAGAGAAACAAATATGTTGCATGCTCATACATACAACAAACATAGCAACGGGTGCCCGTGAGGCTTTGATACTATGCTGGCCTTCATCACTTCAGTTGACTTTAACATTCCACTGCCGCACATAGGCCTCTCACGAGGAGAGCTAGTACTATTTCCAGATGGGTTGGTATATAATAATAATAATAGCATTTATTTCGCGAAAATATAAGAAATACAATCTGTTCAACTTACAACTAGTTTAAGTTATATCGAACATGAGGCAGACACCGTTGCCAAACTAGGTAGAAACCCGTATTTCAGCTAACGGCGCCATTCCCTACGGAAATTTTAACTTAACTAGTATTTATTATAAAAGAAATGTTAATTAATCTAAAATGAGAAGAACAAAAAGAAAAGTGTGAAGTGAACCTCTCTATATCTGTATGTGTACGTGGGAGTGTGTGTGCATGTGTGTTTGAGAGGATGTGTATCTGTAAGTGGTGAAAATTCATGGAAGAGTTATAGAACGCTAAAATGATATTAAATAATATACCAAATTGAAGGTAATTTAAAAAAAAATAAGAAAGAAATAGAAGTGAAATGAGAAAATTACGATACTTACTGCTAGAACCTATCTTATAGAGTTTGTTTTGAGTTTACCCTATTTTTGCAGTGATATTTTCTTATGTAGTTTGATTCTTTAGTTGACTCTCACGATACACATGAATACACTCCGTACTCTTAATCCGACACCACACGAATATCAAGTATTCTTGACAAGACTGACTATATATATTGAAGCATGACTTTTTCATATAAACATTTAAGATAGAAAATACTCCACGTAGTCTGTAAAGGACTGTTTTTTATGAATCTACGGTTTTGTCATCCTTATGATGATCATTATTAATCGACGTCTATAAAATCGAATTCTACCAATAATAACACTATTTGTATGTAAGTGGTAGACTGTCGAGACACCCACCTACAACGCGCTATTATAATCTTGATCATAGAAATAAGTATAGCATTGTATTTTAATTTTAAAAACACACATTATAGCAAATTAAATAGGAAACGAAAAACGGTTCAGGCATCCTTAGACTTTATCATCAGTTAATGGATGAGATAAGTTATTGAGCTGAATTATGGATCCTTTTTCTTATAGGACGTTCCCGAATGCAAATACAACAAACTTGTTCTCAAAATTGCTTGTAATATTTGAGAGCCAAAATTAAACATCTGAATAGTATAGGTATTTTCAGAATTCATTTTGTATTTTTGAATTCGAATTGTACATAACATTTTTTACTATTACAATGCGTTAGTTTATTAAATAGTATTAAAACCATTTAAAATATTATTCGAAGTGGTCTCGATTGGCTGCAATACAGTCTTTTAAACGTTGAGGCCAGTTAGCCAGCAGCATGCGCTCTTTCTATAGGAAAATTCTTCACTGCCAATGGTATGAATTATTTTAGGGACTCCAAACTATCGCTATCCTATGGCGATAGAGCAAGCCTTACCCTCTAAACTAACCATAAATCATAATCCAGTGGATCAAGATCAGGACTAGATGACGGCCAGTCTTCAGCTCTAATGAAGTCCGGAACGTTCGTTTTTAGCCGAGTCTCGCTGAAAGGACCATTCTTGATTATTGAACTTGGTTTTGTTGCTTAACTACTTTCTCAAGAATATCTCTCGATACACATATGCCAAAGTTTTACATTTTTTTTTCAAAATATCTCTCAGTCACTCCTTCATAGCTAATACCGCACCGAACCATCACTGAAGTCGGATAATGCCACGTTGTACGCTGTTGACTGATTGGAAAGCTAGTTTAGAGCTTTCAATATAAATACGGTCATTTTTTTGGTAAAATATTGCTCAATTGTAAAAAAAATTCATCCGTGAACAAAATTTTTCTGTGACCTCCCTTTGCATACCGCTTAAGTAGTGGTTTTGATTTTACCACCATATTCTTTCTTTAAATTATCAATTAAGAAATGACCAGTGCCCTCTTATAGGCTGCAAGTCCTAAGTAAAATTTCAAAATACGCGACTTGGTTCTAGTTGCTATCTTCATCTATATATATATCATATATATTATCAACAACCCATAACGTCCCACTGCTAAGCTCGGGTCTCCTCTCAGGAGAGGGTTAAGGCTATACCTCCCCACGCTGGCCAAGTGCGGGTTGGGGACTGGCAAGACAACGTTGTGTGTAATCTTACCGTCGGATGTTTTCAAGCCGCCCAAAGGCCTCCAACTAAGCTTCACGACTGTTATCCTATGATAACAACCGGGACCGACTGCTTAACGTGACCTCCGAATCACGGAGACGCTCATGAAAGCATGCCACTACCGGTCACCCATCCAGGTACTGACCGCGCCGTCCTTGCTTACCCTCGGCGATTGTTTCTAAACACCGAGTGCAACTGGGCTATGAGCGCCTCTTCTTCTTCATCTCCCGAGATCAAATCTATTGCTGTCGGACAGGATTTATTCAAATTCTTTCCCTTACTGATTTGGTAGCCTTTTTCCTATAAACACTACTTGTACGGCAAGAGATTTTCTGACACAAGTTGAGAAGGTTTTATTATACCTATCCATAGCTCGGTACTAATATAATACCAAGGATAAGGAGGATTTTAAAAATTATATTTGGCTCCGTACCTATGTCATGTAATCTAATCACAGCGATTCGATTCTATTTATCACCCCACTCCATTCAATATCACAAAATATTATATAATGTATAGGCGTGAAAATAAGAAAATTTAATGAACAATCGTATAAATATGACAGAGCTCAAATTCAAAAGTAATACTTTGTTTATTTTATTTTTAATTACAGTATATAAGACCAGACTAAGTATAAAATTACAGTTAAGTTGTAAAGTGTGTAAGTGGATAAATATCAACAATGTTAAGTCTGTATGAAAATTATTAGCTTTCCCAACTCGCACTTTAGGACATAAGAGACATGAAAAATTAAATATAACTAAATACATCCGTGTAAATCGGGATCACGTCAAACTTATACCAACATACTTACTATACCTATGGAAATAGTTTCCCCATACCCAGGGAAACTATATTTAATGACGACATTCGTGCTGTCATGTTCCATTGATGAGTGCGACACCGGAGGCCCAATGATGCAGAAGTATCTCAATAGGCCGCCATAGTGTGGGTTATCATGCAACATTGTTGCATTCGTAATTAGTATGGTGACTACTAGTCTTGGTTTCTGCTTATTCTTTACATCAGGCCGAGTAGAGTTGCTTTTGCCAGCCCATACATGGCATACATAAACATAAAAAAATACAAATACCATTATTAGTATATTAGTATTAGTACCAGTCGAGATTTTCGTCGAAAGTTTTAGTTGATTATTCTATATCTCGTTTATACTCGATTCAAATCATTTGTATTTAGGTCACTTATTCTTTACTAAATAGTATTTATTACAAAACAGGTTTCAATATAAAATAATATGTTTTAATGAAGCAATTAAATGTAAAACTTTATGCTCTTTTTATACTTTATGTTTTAGAATATAAGTAATATATATAATTAGGATTATTGTTATTAGGAATCTGCCCATGCTTCCCATCAGGCAATCCAGAGTCATTTTGGCAGCTAAAACCTAAATAAATATATTTATATATTTTTAATGGCTATCGTAATCTGAAGCTGTGATAAGTACATTAGCCTAAACTGACAAATAAATATTTTAGGAGCAGTAAAGGGTTTAAATACATATTTTTCTGAATAAAAATAGGTTAGGAAATGTGTCAAAGCCCTTGGTTTTATGCGTGAGCATGTTCGATGTGCTTTTACTCGATTTGTTTTTGATAAAATAAAGTATTTGGTTAAGCTTGTCAATCGAGTGGCTGAAAGTGCGGACATAGTTCAACACTTATTGAAATCTATTAATAGAAAAACCAATCACAGTGAATCAATTGCCCAGTAAATATTTAGGAAATCTTTATCCAAATATTTGGTTAGGCTTTATGAAGCCTCACTAATGGAAGAAACGTATTAATATTGCCTCTCAATTCTACATCAAATAGTGTGAATAAATTATTAAGCTAATATCAGAAAGCAGCCCTACTTTATCTGCATTTGATTAAAAGTAGGTTGTTTATTTTCGATTTTTTCTGATTTAAAACGTAGATTGCATCCAAAACACGAAATTTTCTTTATGTGATTCAATTGATGGTCATATTACAATTAAATTACACTAGCCAGATAAATTTCACTCATTTAAAGTTAACATATTAGAATTAGCAGAAGTAAAAGACTTTGGATATTGAATCAATTTTGTAAAAATCATACGAACCTTACAACTTTCAAAAGCAACCATTTCAAAAACAGTGTACGAAGAGTCAGTTTAAACCTTAGATAATGTATATGTCTAGATGGACAGTCAAAACTGTAAAAACAGAGGAAAAAAATTCTGCCAACTGGCGCAAACATAGTTTTCCCGCGTTTGTTATCAAACATGCTGTCAGTGAATACACACTGTCATATTTTGTGTTGATAAAAATGGCGAACTGTGCGATAAAAGTGTGTAGAAATAACAGAGGACGATCTAAATCAACAAAGATAGTTACTTATAATCGTTTAGAACCATTGTTTTGTATCTATTACCGCAATCAAAGTCACTTAATAATTTCTAAAATAAATAATTAATGTAATCACCATTTTATGTTTAATGCAGGTGTTGCTAGTTTATGAAGTCAAAACTACCCCATAAAAATGTGGCAGCGGATTTGTTTATATGAACTAATAATTGGTAGTTATTTGGTACACTACAAATTTTAAATAATTTTTGTGATTCAAAATGGGCGCTGCATCATTTTCTTAAATGACACTGTGGGTATCGTATATGAGGTTTTTGGTATACTGAGTATAAGTTTTTTCAATCCGATATGGCCGCCGCGGCGCTCATAGCTCAGTTTCACTCGGTGATTAGAAACAATCAACGAGGGTAAGCAACGACGGCGCGGTCAGTACCTGGATGGGTGACCGTTGGTGGCATGTTACCATGAGCGTCTCCGTGATTCGGAGGTCACGTTAAGCAGTCGGTCCCGGTTGTTATCATAAGATAACAGTCGTGAAGCTTAGTTGGAGGCCTTTCGGGCGGCTTAAAAACATCCAACGGTAAGATTACGTAGCCACAACGTTGTCTTGCCAGTCCCCAACCCGCACTTGGCCAGCGTGGGGACGTATGGCCTTAACCCTCTCCTGAGAGGAGACCCGAGCCCAGCAGTGGGACATTATGGGTTGATGATGATGATGATGGCCGCCGCACCACTTTTGTAAAATGTCATCTATCCTCCTTTTTAAATGTCGGTCAAAAACACAATTAGAATGGTTAAATATATCTTATATATTTCAACAGGCTTATAGATTGTTAATTACTGATTTTCACAATACCAGACCAAAATTAATTTCTAGAACGAGATATTTTGAATCATCACTTTTCAAACAGCCTTTAACAGTCTACTACTAAATGATAATAAATAAAAAATAATACAGATATATTATTAGATTGTATCAGATGTTGTTTTTCTGACATATTTTTTTAGAATATCCAACACTACTATAATTTTTCCAATTTTTTAAAAACGATATCAGTAACTGGTATCATTTATGCACTCGCACTAGGAAATCAAAATGACATGAGAGGAGTGTAAGACGTAGCTGTCACGAACACAAATATCGAAAAGTTGTGTCATATATTTTTGTTCTTTTGTACCACGATTCTCTATCTAGACATATCAATGATCTAAAGTCTAAACCTACTTGTATGCGAATTATAGCTTACTAGAATCCTAAAAATGTATCAGATCTAATAGGAACGAGTATGATATATACCTGGAATGACGAATAATTATGGTCAATTTGCTTGACGTATTCGACTTCTAATTTACCATGTCATCACAATTAAAAATATTAATTTTTACGTCATATTATATCAGTCATTTAGTTTTTTTAAACCACTTTAATAACTATATAATCTTATATTGTTTGTTATTTAAAAATAATATTTTTACAACCACTTTACAAATCAAACATTGGAGGATATCATGATATTCAAAGTTTCCTGATTTTAATAGATATATTTTATTTGACTTATGTACTGAACTGTACTTTATTTACTCATTATATTTAATGTATGGTATAAAAAGTCAATCGAACAGATAGTTCACATAATGGTAAGCAACTACCGTCGGCCATGGACATCAATTGAAATATCTTAAAAGCCAAAAATTTATATCCTACCTCGATACTGATTTATTCGAGTATCACCCATAAAATCGAAAGGTCTATTAGTTATTATAACCCCTTACTCGACTACTTTTATCAGTATATAATTTACAAATAACGACCATAATTTTCATAGAAACGGCAACAGTTTCGGTAAACAATAACGATCGACCGAAGTACAAAATTGTAATTTGTACGGTGTCGGCCTCTAGTAACGATGGAAAATCGACTTAAATTGCCATAATTAATTTATTCCAAACAAAATCGGCCCCACAGAGTGTCTTCAAAGCACTCAATATTGCAATAAATTTGTAATTTTCACGGCACAGTAATTTATAACTGTATTATTTCGGTTTTTTCCTCTCTCGTCCGAGTACTCACTGAAAGTTCAGAGAGGAGAATGTTTTCTCACGCCATTGGAAAGTAAATAGTGTATTAAAACTTTCTTTTTTAGAATTAAAGATTATTCATTTGTCATATTATTCGGAGTTAATGTTTTTTTTTTTCAAATTCTTAACTACATTTATGCTAAATAAATTAAAATGTTTTTGTGTATTGCCGCTCTGCATGCTTTATTTCAGGTCGTTTCTCTTTGTTCAGCATTTGTCATTTACATTGATTTTATTGTAACCTTAAAATTGAAGGTTGTTGTAACATTAATAACCGATAAAGAGTTTATTAACTGTAAGTTATTCAGCATTATTTGAATGAGTGGTTTCCAATTAAAAAGTCCTTAGCTAGCCTTCGTCTAGACTTTTATTGGTAAATTTGTACGGCTATCGTTAGTCATTATTGATTATCATAATGGGTTGTAAGTTTTTATTTTATTTATATTTTAAAATTATATGTACTATCTGCAATTCAATTAAATAAGCCTATTTTATTTACTTATAAAACTACATTAGTCAGTAAGTATACATACTTAAAGGATAATCGCTTCAAGTTTCTTTCGAAATTAGTTTTGGTAGCAATATCACGTCGATTGCCATCCTATGATATTGTTATATTGAATATTCGATATGAAGATAGGAAAACCTTATATTATTATAGAATTATAGAAGGAATCAAATTCAGCTCGTATTGTAATTACGTTCTATAAGATTATTTGAGTTTTGTAAATGTATAGTTTGCCCTGTTCTCAATTTGTTTAACTATTTATATTTTCAATCTGTTTAACTTATATTTCCTATATTCTTCAGCTAGTTGATCGTTTACGATTTAAGATTTTATTTTTGTAATTTATCTTTTTAAATTATACTACATATACCCTAAGAATAATCTTTAAAACAGTCAATCTATGCACAACTGTTTAAGATAATCAAGCGTAAAATGCGTAAATCAATATACCGCTTTTATATATTTACTCTTTCATAATAAATAAACATACAAAATAATTATTTGTCAGAAAGTAATAGAATTCAAAAATTAGTTTTGATCACCATTTGTTCTTAATAATGTAGCGTAGGATTTCGGAAGTAATTTTTATCGATGCAGCGATCGCTCGTGAGATAAGCGTCTTGTAACACTGGTAGCATCACACTTATCAATGGATTCCACGGAATAAAATGCTATTGTAAACGATCTTTCATTCCCAAATGAACCAGTGAATTCTTACTTTGACGGAAAGTTGTCGCTTTTAACACGTGGCAATAAAAGCTACAATCGTCTGGCAAGCGATGAAAGTTTTTATGCGTCCAAACCTACGTCAGAGGCTATCAATGAAGTCCACTATGGTGTTTATGTTAAGTCATCGCATTTTAATGAACCGTCGATGACATGCTATACGAGTAATAGACTCACGGTGTTATTCTTTTTAGCGCCGAATTTTTTCAATCGCTCTTGTGGGATGTGGCAACAAAAATAAAAAGTGTCCGATCCGATGTTTTTAAAGATTTTTTTTGGTGCGCGTTCCTGGGTAGGTGTCCTGTTTCGTTTTATTAGCTTCCTCGTTTTGATTAGTTCGTGCAATCATTAGTCATCATTAGGTTTTGCGAGTAGGTAGTGAGGTTTTTATCGTGCCTTGTTTAATACTTCATATTTTATTCGAAATGGTCTGCGGAAGTGGTCTGCTGCTTTGATATTCAATATTTATAAGCAAAAAAACATTCATATCAAGGTTAAAATATCTAGTTCTATAAGCAATAAGTTTAGATATATATGGTGAGAAGAATGAAAAAATCTGTGTTATGTACAGAAGAGGTCTTGTTGATGCACTTAGCGAGTAGCATGAATATTAACTTCATTGGTCATGTTCAAGTGGCCGTGGATTCAAACTCTAGAGATACACGTGTTAAAAATGCCTATAAATCTACTTTACAGAATTTATACAATCTCATTTCATTATTAAACGGTAAAAATTATTTACTTTTAAATACAGTAACTAAATAGCAGGTGTAGTTCCCGAAAGTTCATTTCCAATTCATCCACCGGAAACTGTACTATGGGCAGTGGAGCGTCGCAATCTCGTTACCGACCCCCATCTGACCAAACCTGACTCATTTCCTCACTTTTTTACACAAAAATATTCCATCTTATCTGGAGTAAATGTGTTTCTCACAGTTACTAAACATTCGTGTAACTATTGGATCATAATAGACAGCATTCCTGGGAACCAATTATTCTGTTAGAATAAAATGTCTACGATGCGTTCAATTAATCAAATTATTTTATCGAATGACGACGATGCGGTCATTTAGCATTTACTAGTACCTACATGAGCATTAATACAATGGATGGCAAAGGAAAAAAAATAGTAAAATAGTTCAGGATAGTCTAGTTTAGTCTAGTCTCGATATTTCATCCAGTGACATACAGTGACCTAGTGGCCTATTGGTTAATGATCCTAACTATGGATCACGATATGCTAGGAGCTATGGATTCGATTCCAGACCGGGGCAGATAGTTATATAATGAGCATGTATGTACCTGAGTTGCAATAATAATATAAAACAAAAATGTATTTAGCCTACTATAGTACATGCTCTACCTAGTTTGGGATCAAACGACTGTGTTTGAGATGTATGTGATCATTAACTCTCATTATATTTTTAACTGTTCAATTGTTTAAAACAACTAGTGGTCGCCCAGTCAAGTCAAAATTCGACCATAATTATTTTGATTTTTTAGTTCGAACTTTTCAGTGTTTCCTTCGTCTAAGGCCTTGTACTACACTTCTTTAATCAAAGATTTCATGACATTCACTATGACAGTAAAAAAACTTCTTTTTAGTTTGACTTTGACATACGAAAGAAAGAAAGACTTGGAAAGACGATCCCCATTTCATTTATTCACATTTTTTATACTTTTTAATTTCATCACGGCGAAGACTAGAAAACTCAAAGACTTAAGATTTGAAGACTTTAAATACTTGATATTGGCAAATAGCTGATCCGGCTGTTAGCCATCTGATCAAAAGAAGAAGAAGAAACATACATACATTTATGTATATTGATATTTGTGTATGTGTGTGTTATAAGCATGATAGTGTGTAACATGTTATTTTTATTAATTTAATGTATTTTTAAGCATTATTTTAACAGATATTAGCATTCTGCACTCATTCTCTATATTAACTATAAGTGTACATTTGCATATATAGTATTTTATACTACTCCGGCCGGGCAATTTTCGTGATAGGGGTACAAAGTTTTTGGTTCACATATTAATAAATATATAATAAAGGTAAGTATGTGAAACTCCATCGATCAGTTTAAAAATACGACTAACCGACTCTTCAGAGTAAAAACAACATTAATTAACGTCTTACATGTAACTCTTAATTATTTTACATTTTTAATATTGGTTTTTCTACGACAGCATTCTCACCATTAGTGCCACTTATATTGAACTTTTCCATATTTTCTATAAAAAAAAGCTACCGTGAGCTATAGCTATCGTTAGTGACTAAAGGTTTTAGTCGATATTCCAGATTTTAATGCGAAATGGCGTAATTTCGTGGAGGCTTGCGGGCTTGCGATAATTTCCGATACCACACCGGGTTGCATAACAATGCTTACGATAGATTACGCATATCTAGTGTTAAACTTAATTGGTTTTGGTGACATCTGACATGTATAATATGAAATATAGATTTTTGGTAAGGCAAGGATATAATTATATAATAATAATATTTTTTTTATTAGATGGCAACTCGGCCCAATGTATATTAGATAGAAATATAGATACATATAAGTAGATATAATAGCTTTAGAATGTATTTCAGTATTAATAGAAGGGGAAACTACTCCAAACTCATGAACTAAGTCAGTTCAATATATAGGTATGCTAGACTGTGGATGAGGCCAGCTTTGAAAGAATAAATCGACGACGTTCCACAATGCATTAAAGGTGCGCGTGAAAGAGGATTTTGAATTATGTAAAACTATAGAAGAATAGAATGGGAAAAGGGTGGAAAGATGATGATGGTATTGTACGTATGACTACAGATATTGTACACAATGTCATAAAAAAATGTGGTTCAACTTTAAGAAGACCAAATTTATATGAACCTCAATTGCGTAATTTTCTTTTTCATTATTATCAGCCTATCGCAGTCCAATGCTGGACATAGGTCCCTCCAATTTCATGAAACTTGGTTCGATCCTCGGCTTGCGCAGATCATCACTCCACCTGGCCTGTGGATGTCCCACACTACGTTTGCCAAGACTCAAGAACACGTTTACCAAGAGGTAGTCAGTTCTGAGGCTTATATGGCCAGCCCACTGCCACTTCAGCGTACGAATCCTTTGGGCTATGTCAATGATCTTGGTTCTCTGCTTTTTTTATAAATGCTTTCAAACAATTCCCTTCGTGCATTCATACATGCAGAGGTATATTCGTTTATGCGTATAAGATGATCAATTCATATTGGAGTTCTGGTCATAATTTAAATATTGATATCAAAGTCATAAACTACTCCTACACCTGGAACAATTATCTGAGAATCAATTCTCGTAACTAACACTTCTCAACAATTATACCTCACGCTTCGGTTTAATCGCTTGTCAATTGATGTAGGTACCTACATTTATAAAGGAAAATAACTACCTACCATCCAGACTTTATGAGATCCAGGTTTTTTTATATGGCTCTACCAAAATGACTCTTTTCTGTCTGATAGAAAGCATTAGCAGAATCCAAGAGTGGTGGTCACCATACCATTACGAATGCAGATAATGCAACAATGCAGCCACACCATGGTGGCCTAGTGATGCTTCTGCATTATGGGCCAAATTAACTAAAAATAATATAAAGAAATTTTGTCACACAATCTCATTTATTAAATTATGTGATTAAATTTAGTTACTACAAATTAATCTTTTGAATACCATATAAAACTTCTTCGAGTTTTATTTTCAGTTTAAAGCAGTGTAATTAGAAAGGTTTCATTCTTTTTAACCTTACCTAGATTTTAATCAATTCGACAATCTTATATAGGATATGATTAATTAATTCACTAGCCTTCTGAAATTTTTTTTTTCTGGGTGTTGTCTGTCCTAATTAATAAACTACTAATTGTTGATGATGTAAATCAATTATTAGCTGACAACTCGATAGCAAGACAGGCTGGCATGTGGGCGTTATATACATAGCTACTTAATACGTTAACACCTGAATGGTACACATTTTTTCTTACATTTTCAGAAAGCAATCTCGTTAATAGGGCAGTAGGTAGGTAATAAATCCAGTATCAATAAGTTCTTGATAAGTGTAAAGTACAACACAAATATAAAACTTATTAGATTTTTTATGTTTTATTTATCGCTGTTTTATAACTAATATTTAGAAAAACGTTTAGTAAAGAAGCTGTTTAATAATGGTATAAAATAAATAGAGTGTTAATAGCTTATCGATTATTTCTTGTAAGACTTTTACGATGTATAGATGAAGTGGCGGCTCGGCGTAAGACAAGAATAGAAATTTGTAGGCGAGTATGAAACAACGGAAGTTTTTAGATGATGGTTCATTATTTAACTTATGCTGCACTAATATTTGACACTTTTAGACACATAAAAATAACAGTTGGATACAATTTGCAATAATTTACGCTTTTTCTTAATTTAAGCTTTTTTGACATGAATGACAGTTTCCACTAGATAAAAAGTAGTTCCCGTGGTCAATTTACGTCTACCACACGAATAATAAATATCTAAGAGTCGTACCTTTGCCTGACTTAAGTAGTACAGAGCTCAAAGTAACCGATATTACAATAAGCTTACTTTAGTTTGCCTTCAATGGCATACTTATAGCTAGCTATTTTACACAGTCTAGTGCGCCATATGTGAGGAGCTGGTCTATGATAGCCATGGAATGTCTGTGTTACCAAAAACCAGGTCATCACTAAACGAACTTACGAATCCAAATCGGTAACAGTATGTTAGCATTTTAAAAAATAATAGACGCACAGACTTTATTTCTCAATTTAGTTGTGTAAAACAGTTAAACATTTAAAGTATACAAGAATTATTTCACGTTCATTATTGGCATCTTTATATATTAAACAAATATATACGTCTTAATATCACAGAGTCATAAATTATGGTTATATACAGTTTACAATTTTAATAGTTTATTTGATATCTAACAAGGTCGTGAAAAAGTAAGACATTAAAAAAATAAATTGTGTCAACAATAAAGCTAAAAGTATAAAAGCCTCAAGAATGTTTCATCGCTTGACATTATTTGTCATAAAAAGTTGGAGTTTTTTACGTCATTCGTCCCAGGAATTTCTAATTTCCGGTTAAATTTAATTGTTATATTTCTGAGAAACATTCTGCACGACATTTTTTATAAACATAACAATAATTTATAACTAGGTTATGTAAGGACTTAAAAGAAGTTTTTCCTAAAATATCCTTTATCTTTTCCTTGACTCTTCATTCGTCGTTATCTTTTCTTTACGCAGGAAAAAGTAATGTTCCTGGTTGAATCCTGGTGAATATTTGTTAATTAATCCGAATGCCTACCTGAATGATTGACAAATAATTACAAGATCAAATCAAAATAGAGTGGTAAAAAGAGATTGTACAGAAACGATACATCAAAGTCTTTTTGATTTGTATTGAATCGTTAAATTTTGACATTTTTAACATGAGACTTATGCTTTTTACTTTTTTAAAGGTTTACGTTTCTGTTTTTCCAAATAAAGGAAAACTAAACTAAAACTTATTAGTCCTGCTATATAACGTTTCATATTCTAAAAACGTTCAACTAAACTTTTAGTTTGACAGAACGAAAATGTAATAGCGCACTATTTAGTTTCACAATTAACACTACATTCTAGATAACAAAGGATTGGAATGTATGTAACTTAGAATAATATAGTTTACTGATGTATTGGATTGTGTAGTTTCTTTTTCTTATGTTAGCATAAGATATAGAAACTGCACAATCCAAAATAACTTTATATCTTTCCGAAATAACTTTGGTAGTCGCAGGACTACCATACTTAACAAAGTTATTTCGATAAGCTCAGCGACCAGAATCTTGTGCAATGATGAGAATAATCCTCTTAACCTAATAACATTATAAACACGAAAGTTTGTAAGTTTGGATGGATGTTTGTTACTCTTTCACGTTTAAACTACCGAATTGATTTTAATATATATGATATAGCTTATACATCAGAATAATACATAGGTTACAATTACGGCCCGCGGTTAGAACAACAAATGCGGGTAACACTGCAGGACTCAGCTAGTTGTTAGTAGATTTCCATAACTGTCTTCGTGTCTGTGATGATATACAGAAGAATTTTAGAACTTCATCCACATACTAAATACTTCTTTGCGTACGGAAACTATCGATGTACGTTTATACTTCTGATACTTAATAACAAAATGTGGTGTGATGTACTATTAGATTTACAAGAGTACGCATGTATATGTTTGATTGTAATAATATATGTATGTTTGTATACGTATAAAAAATGCTTTATCAGTCGGTCCGTCCTTTGTTAAATAAATTAGTTTCGGTGTCTACCAAATTACGCCTCCAACCTATCTATATGTATAACGCATTCGATCTTGGCTAGAAAATATGCTCTACCTATTATAATACTTTGAATAAATTAACATACTCGAGAGTCTGTAACAAAACGGGAGTTGAAACAATAGCAGATCATCATACATCTCTGAAAAAGGCTTTTAGGAACACTAGTAGCCGAATATATACTATTTGTTTTCATTGATTTATTCATGGTCAGGCTGTGGATACAAGGCGCCGACAAAGACGGTCCTTTTGAAATACAAACTTTTACGAAATGGTAATGAGAGTTTGTGTAAACGTTACAAATAACAAGTCACGTACTGCCTACCTAAAGTGAAACTGAATAATGGTTTAAAGGGATAGGAAAATTTGGAAAACAAATACTTCTCAGGATGCCACGACTTCATTACACGTCAATCTACACTTGGATAGGTATTTAGATGTTTAAATAATAACTATTGTTTATTTAAGTTTCTTCTCATATAAAATTTATCAGTGCACTCTGTGATAAGGCTGTATGTGATAAATTGCCTGTTTCATAAGGCGTTCATTAGAAGCGTGCAAAATGCGCTTCGTCGCGCAGCGATAACTTCACCGATAACGGTTTTATTGCCTCAAAATATTACCTATTTGCGTATCTAAAGTCGCTTTTGGTTTTCAAAATATCACAGTGTCAATAAAGAGACGAGTAAAATTTATGGCTTTTATGTATATTATTTTTTATATATATTACTACTTATATATATAACAATTGATTACTATTTTTGTTCCTACTACGTTAAGCGATGAAAGTATGTAATGTAAATTTGTAGAAGTCCTCATAAAGATGTCAATTAGATATTATTTTTGAAATAGAGCTAAGTTCCTAGCGTACTGTCGCGTAGACTACATAGATCCATCTCGGAACCCGTCGAGCTTCACTCATAGTGCAAAGAATCGATGTATAACTCAGAGCAAATTATACCACATTGATAATCATATTATTTATAACCCTCATATCATATTTTATCACTAAATTAGCAGTATAATAAAAGTTCCATGAACCCACAAACATTATTTTTGTCCCATCCTTAAATTTGAAATAAGATGTAATTTAACAACTCAATCTGCATATGTAATCAGTATTTGACTTTCCTTATATTCCAAAATGATTACCTATAAACATTTACGACAAATGGCTGTACAGAAAATTATGACATGCAATTAATGTTCAGGAGGTATTGGCCGCTCGATGTCGATCTCACTCAATGACGAAGATAGCAGCTGACTTGCATTACCGCATGTTATTCACTTCTTTAATTAACTATCAAACCGAAGGCACTCTCGATTATAAGATGCGGCTACCCGGCTTTGTGCCTGCTGTGCCTACCTGCCACTGAACTCTACACTAAACAACGCTAACACAGACGAAAAGTGACTTTATGCAAAGGGAATAAGGTGGCTCGAACAGTTTTCGAGATCAATGGCGACTGGATGTCTCGACTTTGATATCGTTTTTTGTATGTGGATATTAGGAGTTGGTTATATGAGCATGATCATTAAAATCAGATTTGAATGCGTAAAACGTTAAAGTGTAGTTTGTCATTTAAGTGCTTACATCCTCTCGCTTTTTAACATTGCGAATGGTTGTGTACAATTAGCCCAATAAAATATTTGCAGACGTTTATAGCACGTTGATTTTATGGTTTGGTGTGATGATCTTATAATTGATTGATGTGAGGTGTTAGTTACGTTGTAGTAGATAAACTGTTGTACGTAAGTTAATACGTTCAACAATTTATCTACTAGACGTAAGTATGACTGCTAGTAACTCGATGAATAATAATTATTGCACACATAGGAATGCTTAATCAAAATTATACTGAGCCTGTGCTGTGGAAGCCAGACTTCTTATAAAGGTATATATATATATAAGAAATGTCCAGATGCAATTATAATAAATTTAAGCATATTGTTCGGAAAAAGACAATCCATAATTAATTTCATAATTCCAATGAAATGTCCAAAATTATCTGTTCATAAATGGAATAAAAGTGGGTATTTTTAACATTTAGAATATTTCTTCGTCTGGACTACTCACACAGTACTTATTAATGTTGGGACATAACTAAGAATATGATTTGAGGTATACCTTAAAGTATTAAGTGATCCATTCAAAATTCGTTATTGACTGATAAAAAATTGTAGTTATTCTTTTCATTCTCAACATCTTAAAAATATTATAGCAAGTTTTTAATAAGATTTGCAAATCTATAGATCCAAATAAATAAAATCGAAGTGTCTGTTTAAATTGACAGCTTTCTACTGAATGTGTATGAAATATGTATAAACGATACTTACATCAAAAAGCATTTTTTATTATTTTTGTCTGTCTGCCCGTCTGCCATTCTGTTTGTGCCGGGTAAACTCTTGAACGGCTAGACCGATTACGACGGAGCTTTCACTGGCAGAGAGCTGATGATATAAGGAGTAACTTAGGCTACTTTTTGAGCCTAGCTTTGCCCCGCGGCGTTAGACTGTTGTTGTTGTACCCCGGGCAACACCGCGGAGCTTAGCGAATGTTAAAATAAAATTGCTTATTTCGAGCTTGTCAAAAATGTCTTTTTTAATATTAGAATTTCTAAAGAAGGTTTTTAGGAAAATTCGTCTTATTTAAATAATAATTTACTACTTTAATTTAGCTACTTTCAACATTACTAGATAATTTTTTAAATGAACACCTCTCATATTTTAAGCACAAATTTTTGTTTCCAAATTTTCATATTTCAAATTGTACGTGTTTGGTGTGCTATTTTTGTTTCTAAAAGAGATGCGTTATTATGTATGTAAGTATTATAGAGTATACTATTGAATTACGAAGTAATGTTTGACACTATATTGATGCTCTTGATAATATTATATGTACTCGTATACTCTCAAATGAAAAACTATAAGAATTTACCAGCAAAATTCCAGATAATAACAACACCTATTAGTATTATATGTCATATATCATAGGTGACGAATCAAAATAAACAAGACGCGCAATCCAATATCGCTGGTAACTAGAAGCACGAATCTAAGATCGACACACAATGCCTAATGTATATAAAATGTGTGTAGGCATTACTACATAGTATTCAGGTGAAAAACAGTGCAAAAACAGAATGGAATTGCCATTATAGCTTATAACTCAATCAGTGAACGTCCTGGCGGCATGGCTTGATAGGAATTTTATACTTTTTCATCCATTATCTGCATTCCTCCCCTGACAGATATGTCGTCTTTGTCGCTTTGATAAGTGAACGCTTTAAAAAATATAGAAAATTGAACGTTACGATGATAATTCTTGACATTTTATTGGTTTTTGAGCTAACTTGTTAAATTTCGTTCACCAGTAATTTGAACTGAGATAGATATTCGTGTAGACTGTTGTATTATGACAGACCTAAATATCTCATAATGGATACATACATATGTAAATACACATATATATATAGTTGTCACGGCAAACATAGTTTTGCCATATAAAAAATTTACAAAAAAGACAATTTAGGGATGGATCACCCCTATCATTTAGGGATGAAAAAAAGATTTTGACCGATTCTTAAACCTATCCAATATGCACACGCAATTTCATGAAAAGAAACACCGCGACATCGGAATTTATATTAGATATGTATGAATGTAACCGATTTGTTACCAGACAAATAAAATTAAAATTATGTAAAACCGAGATCAGTGTCTCTATTTTTTTATATTTGTTCATATTTTCATCTCAAAATTGTACGAATATTGGCTTTTCTTTGTTTCTTTTTTAAAAAGAATAAATAAATAAATATTCGGATTTCTCACACACAACGCCATCTAGTCCCAAACTAAGCAGAGCTTGTATTATGGGTACTAGACAACTGAACAATATCCACATTAGGAATATACAACCTGTGTCATGGGGACTTTACAAACATACATGACGCGGACGTAAAAACGCCCAGGTTCAGAACAATAATTTGTGGGTTACACAAGTTGTTGTCTTATGTGAGATTTCAACTCTTACACTTGGCGCATCAGAAAGTAACTTGGCGATCGCTCAAACAGCTTTTTTTTTACTTGTGGAAATTCCTCGGGTCCACCGCGGTTTGTGGCGGGGAGGTGTGTCGGAATGGAACTGACTAAAACCACACGGTGTGCCACTCTGCGCCTGAGTCGGTAGGGGTCCGGGAACCGTATTCTTATGCCATCCAGACCCCTCCCAGGACCGCTCAAACTACTAGGCCAACCGTGCAGTCAGTCTTATATGCGTGATATTTGTATAGAAAAGGGCAGCAAGTAAATTGTTACTTGTAATTTTAAAAGAATTAAATGAACATTATCAAAATATGTAAAATATATTTCACACCAAAGACAGCTGAACGATAGTAACAGTATAAAATTTTAACGGGTTGTTCTTAAATCAAATAAATCTTGTTATGAACCTGAAAATGTATTTGTAGTATTAAATTATAAGTACTCGAAACCCAAGTTTCCAAATTAGTTTTCCGCAAGTCAAAAAAAGTTATAGAACGACTATTCGGATGGAGCAGTGGCTTAAACGGTTCACTTGCCACTGTCTACTGTGGTAAGTATTGTGAGTTCTATCGCCACAAGGGAATACACCTTGTGTGGTCCATAAATTGCTGTTCTGGGAAACAAAAAGAATCTGCCTGATTGTTTTTTGTATCCCTGATATACACGATAGGTATATTTGTAGTGTGTAGAGTTGTCTTTAAAAAACATGCATAATTAGTATAAAAGGTTACCTACCCAGTAAATATTTTATATATTAAGTAACCTCTATACGACTTTAAGTACTATACAATGAAGGTGTGTAATATTAGAGGCGTGAAGAACGCATTCTATTAACAGCCACAACAAACAATACGTCATTCCCGAAGGTGTTCTTTGATTCACTACATTGAGATCTTACGACGAGATTTTAAATACATTAGTTTTAGAGAAAAAGTGTTGCCATAAAACAAACTTGGGTCTTTAACTCAACAATACAACTAATGAATGTTATTCCTTTGTTCTGACTTCAATTTTTTTTCAAATCCTTTCTTTAAAATGCCTGTATATGTATTTTATTAAAGGTAGCTTTTATATCTATCTCTTTATGACGAAGTATATCTACTTATCCGATCACCATTTTGCAGCATTTAGATTCAAAAGGCCAATATTTCCCTATTATTATTTGTTTCATCATATAAAAAAGGTATTGTTTTTAGTTACAGATTATATTTACAAAAATAAAAACTTGACACTACTTGCATTCGATAATCTGATCCCAAACTAGAAGGCATGTATGTATCCATACTACAGACTCACACATATATTCGTATATTTATCCATATTATAGGCATATATTATATAGATAACTTGCACAAAGACATAAAAAAAGTTATTATGCACGTCCCAATTATTATTTTTATTAGTATGAAAATCGAACCCACGACCTCTAGCTTAGTAGTAAAAGTACCTCTACACCAACAGGTCAGTCTGATACATGCATCGTTAGCCCAAACCTAGACTCTAGTTAAAGCATTTTGAAAGAGACATAAATCCATAAACAAAAAGCGTTAAAAAAATAAAAAATCTTGTATAACGTATGTATGTCTATATCTATACTGCATGTAATGCATCTTAAACAACAAATAAATAACGACGATCAGAACTCATATGTAATTAATCATACGAGCTTCTGCATTTCTCCGTGATTACCATTGTATTTCTCTCAATGGAGAGACGCAGTTACGAGACCAGCTCCCGATTTAATTTCGAATCACAATCATTCTGCTTTCTTAATTTTTTTCACTACACTCGATTTAATGAATGTTTTAGTTTAATCGAGAGAACCCAATAGTAGCTTAGTCCATGTAATAAATTTGAGTAATGAAGTTTCAAATACCTTTTGCACACGATTACTATCATTACGTAATTCAGTTCATTGAATGTTTCCTAAATTAGACTGCTTGAAATAGTATTATAAAAAGAGAACTCATTTTATATCTCATTTCTTATTGTTGTATGAACAACATCATCGCAAATTTTATCAGATATGGCAAAAAGTTCTCTGGATGGAAAAGTTTTACCGCCAGACGCATGTCATGGGAATGCGTGTATGCTGAGACAGTTTTGAGGGCGTTGGTATTGATTGACGTTCATTATTATGTCATTGACATCATTTATTTCCTTAGTTAATTTTAGTGTGGTTTAAGTTAAAAAAACCTTCACTAATCTCTTTTGTGTTCGACTTCTGCTAATAAACTGATTTAAATACTGATATAAGGGAGGTTACATATATTCATATTTAATATGTTACCGAGCCGAGTACCGCTTCTATATTAAATTACAAAACTGAAGAATCTTTTTTGGGGCACAGAATGATTTGATTCTTAGTTTAGTGAAAGGAAGAAAAACGTTTTTATTTTTAATTATATGCTTCACAATACAACGGTGCACATAGTGATAGATAAGGTTGATTTCATCAGTAAACTACAAGTGAAGCATTAGATTCGTCCAATTTCAGATCAGTTACTCGGCTTTGCTGCATCATCGGTGATCTAATCATGTATCAGTGGAGATTAAAACAGGCCTGCCGGATCGCATCAAAGGCGGTATCACACTGTTATTTTGACTGATTGATCTCTTTCAACAAAAAAAGGTTGCATCGCTACCGAGATCGACAGTAGCTGAGAAAAAACAAATTAGTTGGCTAAACCTTTTCATAAAGCATTGTTATTATCACCATGTACCCAGTGCTGGACCACGATGTGTAGCCTATCTAAAATGTGTACTGTCGTTAAGTGCTCTATTTAAGGTTCAGAATTCGTTTGTGATTGATTTTGCGATGGTATACGATCGGTCCGGTTCGCACGTAAGCGCGCTTGTCGAAAGGCGAAAATCATGCTGCGTTTGCGACCTTGCATTGGTTACAAAAAACGCGATTTATTTTTTGGAGAAATGTTTTTCGGTGTCAGATGTAGCGGCTCTCGAGCTTTGATTGTTGAGATTCTCATATTTAGTTTTAATTGGTGGCTTTATCGAGTTTACATTTTACGGTCGAAGTCGATGAGAGGTTAATAAGCGGCACTTTGAAAGGTATCTTCATTTTTTAGAGTTCCACGTTAATAGGTAGGTAATAGAAATATGACTGTCTGCGTCATCGTTCAGATTTTATTAGGGTTAAGCGCGATTATAATATAATGATCATCTGCCAGAAAAATTGCTATTAATTTTTAAAACGATTTACGGCTATCATTCAAGTTTCCTGTTTATAACCTTTGTATTACAAGTTTTTAATGCCAACCTCGTGTAAGATAATTACAAAGTCAACACTCGGCTTAGTAACAACGAGAGACACATCAATTAACAGAATCTCATGACTCCGCGATAGGAATGTTATAACAATTCTTTACGGAACCGTTCATGGAAAATAAATGTAATATGCTGTGCCCAATTTTTTATTGTTTAGGCAATAGTCGATATTGATTTCGGATCTTTGATTCCGACGTATTATTGCTTGTTTTATTGGTACCTGGGAACATCGTAATTAACCATATCGGGCCTTTTTTCTCATCTTTCTGGATCCTTTCGTGTCTATGGACAATAATAATTTGATGCTCACCTTGAAAGGCGTACGCGCCGAAAATTGGTCTCATATTGTTCATCGAAGACGTAGTTCCTGTTGTGTAATCCATTTTAATGTTTATAATTACAATGCAGAGTTCATTTACTTCACCATGATCACCAGTTTGATTGTTATTTTGTGGATATAACTTCGTATCACCATCACCATGTCATTCTATAGAAATATATATAATACATATTTCCTTGTACGTGACTCAAATATACACAACACTTTGCGATGACATTTATTTTAATACAGAAACTTTTATGAGACACTTTTAACACTGACTATGTTTGAATATTGCACGAAGGTCCTGACTGATTCTGACCATATTTTAGTAGCAAATGTTAGAAGGTTCAATGTGTGTGACATAAGTGAATCAATTACAAAGTCGATGGCGGCGGGTGCATTATCTTTCGGACCCTACTCATGGCGTATTACAATAGCATTTCGCTCCACCTCTTTGCTCCCCTACCACTTTTTATTTACTGGTAATAATAGTAAATCACAAGGAACAGTCGCTTATGTGTTACTACATCAAGGGGAACACATAAAAAGGGTGTAAATTTATATATAACCGCTATACTGTTGTTGAGTATGATAATGTCGTTTGTATGTATAGTGTTTTAGAGAAATATATATCTCTATAAAATATATATTTTCTCACGTATTGCTCTTTGTTAGAAATCTTTTTTCCAGCTTTCAATTATGTCTTTTAATGTATTGCCGTAAAGTATTATCTAATTGCTGGAATGAATGTAAGGTAAACAAATATTAATCTCGTATTTACTGCAGCAGGAAAAAAAGTCATAATTGGTCAATGTCTATTAAATTTGGCATTTCTGTAAAGAATCGTTAGGGTTCCGTACTCAAAGGGTAAAACGAGACCCTATTACTAAGACTTCGCTATCCGTCTGTTCGTCCGTCTGTCACCAGACTGTATCTCATGAGCCGTGATAGTTAGACGGTTGAGATTTTCTAAGATGATGTATTTCTGTTGCCGCTATAACAGCAAATACTTAAAAACAGAATAAAATAAATACTTGAGATAGCTCACTTACAACAAACGTGATTTTTTTTTGCTCGTATTTGCTCGATATTGATAACGGCAACAGGTGAAATATATAGTATGTATGTGATAACGATACAAAAACCTTTTCTGCGCAAGTCCAACTCGCACTTGGCTGATTTTTTTAAACATACATATTTTGCAGTGAAGGTAATTTCACTGAAATAAATATGAGTAGGTTCGTTGTATTTCATATTATTTCATCACACTTCTCATTCTGCTATCTGTCGGCCGGAAGGCGTAGTGGTTTCTGTAACGGACTGCTACGGGGAAGGTTGCGAGTTCAATTCACACATAAATCGAACATTTGTGTGCATAAACTTTTCATGTCCTACTTTGTGTCTATATGTATAATATGTACGTATTTAGAAAGAAAGTACTTATTTAATTTATTTAAATAAGTATTTTCTTAAGAATATTATTATAATCTTATAATCTCCCAAGAAGCATTCCTCAGATTGAAGAAAGAAGAAAATAAACAACATCATCATAAATATTAAATTGGTTGATTGTGATGAACAGAAGTACAGCGCCTTTAACACTAAAACTAATTTAACATAGCCGAAGCTTTCCTTTTATCCAGACGATAAATTCAGTAAGCAGTAGGAAGCAGAATAGTAGATCAAGTTAGCTCAGCACCCACTTGACTTTTAAACCCTTAGACTTCATAGATCTTCGACTCATAGTATCTTATTGGCCTATGAGTCTGTCGGGTCCGGGATGAGTCACTCACTTGTCCCGCATCGCATATTTCAGTCAAAAATGTTACTAATATCTAAATTTACTAAAGTCAAAGTAAAAAACCATTAGAAAATATTGTGTGTGTCAGTTAACACAGCAGTCTGACTTTTTATGACGTTTTATGGTAGAAGCTGCCAAAAAATGACTCTACTCTGCCTGATTGAAAGCATAAGCTGTGTCTAAGAGCGGTGGTCACCATCCTCATTTCGCATGTCGTAAATGCAGCATAGTGACCCACACTAAGGTGGCCTAGGGAAAAATAAAATATGATTACATATTTTTAAAAATGAAAATGTTTTTTCGATCGCTTCAGTAGGGTACCCATTTTCAGCCATAGTGCAACTTCGCCACAGTTTCGTGAATTCTCAATCGACCAGTTGATTGAGATAGCGAAAGATGCCTATCGGCAAGAGGAAAATCCAATAACTTTTTTGGGAAAATGCAAAACTGACGAAAAATGCGACAATTTTCGATGTCTTTTTCTCGTTGAATCGACGATTTCTAAAAAATGAAAAGCGATATCGAAAAAATTGAAAAAAAAAATCGGTGTATTGAATTGAGCTACGCTTTGAAAGAAACGGGACCTCTCTATATTTGACGGTCTAGGCAAGAAGGTGCCTCTTATGCGCGTGAATTTTGGTTTCGCTCGGAAGTGAGCGCTCGTTCTGTATTGTGACCCGAATACTGCGTGTTTTAGACTTGGGATTGTTTATTGAAGGTTGTTGTATTTATTCGATTTCTTATGTTTTAAATTAACCTAAAATAAAATGGTTTAAAAAAAAGTTTTGTCTATATTCATTTTTACGAGAGGTACGAGATATGTGGATTTTTTGTTATGTTTTGGATTTGGTTTATTTTTTTAGGAAATTCGGATACTTCTTGAGAAAAGAAGTATCAATAAAGATTATTAAAAACAGTAATTCAAATAACTAACATTTACAAAACACAATTTTTACAACACAAACAAAATTAAGACGTTTCGGTTTCAAGGGACACTTGTTATTCGAGATATTTTCGATTTTATCTCTACGTAGGTTTTTACGTTAAAATAACTATTCCTGTTAACTAACGTCTAAATATAAGTTTCAACTTCAACGAATTCTTTAGCATTCTATGATACAGACATATCTTAATTATTTTATTGGTTTAGTATAACTTGATGTTACACTATACGTCATGTCCCATTCACAGTAACAGAGATTTTAGTTTCGTAGTTAAGTTTATCCACTATATCGATAGCTGTAGCTGCAGCTGCTAGCAGAATGTCGATAAAAAGCCGTCATGCAAATTATCCACTATTGTACCGCTGTATTGTGCATCCCGCGTTCAGAACGCATGCGATAGTCCTGTAGACGCTGTGTACGATTCGATTCGCGTTTCATTTTTTGGAGAATCTCTGCATTTTGAAAAGCCAGCTGTAAAACTGCATAATGTAATATTTTTAAATAATAAAAAATAATAATAAATATATTCAGACATTTTAACACACAACGCCATCTAGACCTTAACTAAGCAGAGCTTGTACTATGGGTACTAGATGACTGATATTAATACTTATATACTTTTTTTTGTAAATACATACATATTATACATAGAAAACACCCAAACTCCGAAACAAATATTTGCAGATCATATAAATATTTGGTCCGACTTAGGAATCGAGCCCGAGACCTCTTGCACAGCAGTCGCATTTGCTACCACTGCGCCAGAGAGGCAGTAAGTCAAATGGTGTTAATTATTTAATAGCTATTATTAAACAAAACAGTAATTCAAATATTCTACTTTATAACTCGTCTTGGTGTACGCGACGATTTGTTGAATAATTTTGTAACTTTTGTGTCAAAGCATAAAAGGAAATAAAAGGTATTTAGATCTAAAGCAATTAATATTTCATGTAAAAATACTAATTCCCATTTAAATAATAATTCATCATTTATGTAATCATAAATTGTAATCAAAATTCAAAGAATTATTTGTTGAATTCCCGTGTACCCCTAAAAGTGCTGTTTCATGTTTAGATATTATTGGTTTTCATTCACACTTCGATATCAAAAAGTCGAGTTGAATGAGCATCTCGATTTGGTTTTTGTCAGAATGATGTATCAGGCGTTATAAGTATACAGTGGCAGGATTTCTTGTGACATGTTGAAGTGTGTCAAAACAAAATCGAGTGGCGTCTTGGGATTAACCGAGTATTCTGACGAGTCAAGTCACTCGCTGGGTGGAACAATAGTTGGTAGCTGTTACTTCACTTGTATTTCTTACCGAGACATTTTTATAAATGGAGTGCTTTAATCGGAAACTGTCATATCACTCAATGAAGCATTTAATATTTATAAATATGTAATTGTTAGAAATTATTTCATTGCTATCTATATTATGGGATTCTGCCACTGACGACCTCAATATTAAGAATATCTTGAAATATTAAAATTAACTTTCAGTTGCTGGTATTTAGAAAGAAATCGAATCAGTCAGTGAACTTAAATGTACATAGGCGCATTAGTATGTAGGGCGTACTTATGGTGGGCTCTCTACAAACAACCAGTTTCTATTGTTCTTCGTCGTGGAGCCACTTGAAAGCTGGGGGCCACTTTCACCGGCTCGCATGCAAATAGCCTGGACTTGCCTGTATTACACCCATTAAGTCGCCTGTTACTTTGTAGTTACTTTACATTATTTCAAAAGGTTTAGAAAGCTAATATGTTTAATCCTAATATATTTTGATTAAAATAACGCTTTCTTCATTATTTAATTAGTAAATTATATCGATTCAAGGCAGATAAAATGTGATCATATGTAGATACCTTTTTGTCATATCAATAAATAAATATAATAACAGTGAAGAAATTAAATTGATAATTTATCGATGTCAAAACATATTTATTTGTTCTTCCGCGCGACCTTTTTTCACTTAAATGTCAGATTTAAAGAAAATTATTAAAATATGAGAATGTTAATTTTAGTCATTAGCCAAGAGCCAAGTTGTGAGGATGCCGCCGAATAAAAAATTTGTTAAGAAATGTGTGATCACACCGCCGGCGCACGCCTTCGCCTGTAGAGACCGTTCATGTTTGTGGAAACAAGTCAAATGTGTTAAATATGAAACATCAACATTCAGATACTTGTCAACGACATACTGGAAGTGGCAGATGATAACATTTCCTAACGAAGTTTGTAAATGCCAATAGAAAGCTTGTTTGTGTGTTCTTTATGGTGGTCATGAACGCTTTCAGAATAGTACTTAAAAAGGTATATTGAAATTACTAAGGTATGTATATATAAGGTATATATATATATATTAAGAGGCGCTCATAGCCCAGTTGTACTCGGTGATTAGAAACAATCACCGAGGGTAAACAACGACGGCGCGGTCAGTACCTGGATGGGTGATTGCTGGTGGCAAGTTATCATGAGCGTCCCTGTAATTTGGAGGTCACGTTAAGCTGTCGGTCCCGGTTTTTATCATATGATAATAGTCGTGAAGCTAAGTAGGAGGCCTTCAGGCGGCTTAAAGACATCCAACGGCGTGATACGTAGCCACAACGTATTCTTGCCATTTCCCAACCCAACTTGGCCAGCCGTGGGACATTATGGGTTGTTAATGATGATGATGAAGGTTAGCAGTAAGGGTCGGGTTGACACTGGTGTCTGACAGTATTTATTGTGCTTTAGATATTCAACATATTTTAAAATCAACAAATTTAAAATAAAAACATTGAAACACAATCGAAGTGTTAAAAATGGAGGAAGCCTTTAATATGCAATATATTTCCCTGTCTAAGGACATAACCAGTTTGGCATAACAAAACGACGTGACTACATCGTAAAACATTTTTTGTATTATAAATCATTTGAAAAATCACAAATTGGTTTTGGTAAGTTTTTATTGACATTAGTCAATTATTCAATTACTCGAAGGCGTTGGATTGTGGGGCGAGATTACACGTAAGCTTGAAATTAACATTTATGTCGCTTCTAAAGGTTTAAATCTTTGTGCGGCCCATTAGCTTATTCAATTCACCCTGAGTGAATTGGGTTTTCCTTCCTATAATGGACTCTAATCCGTCGGCACATGTCTTCAAGGGGGGTCTAATGCCCCTGTTGCATGAGACACTATTACTGTTTTTCGTAACGGTCCATTACAATATCTCATGCTGACATAGAAAAATTTTACATGTCATTTGGACACATTTTTACGAGTGTTTGTTTTTCACGTGGGGCGGGCCCATTTCACACGGCGTGTTTAAAAACGCCGCGGTTGACGTCACACCACATTTACTATAGCGTAGATTTTGATCTTCTCGTATTCATGCGGCTAGCTCGTTCTTTCGTACATAATACTTACTCATTTGATATTTTTATGACACCAAACCTCTCATTTTAAAGCAAATCTATGGTTTGCTATCTACAGTTGGTAATACACAAAACTGTATATAATGTTATTTTGTAATTGTAGCTTTAAATATGTAAGTTGCTCATTAGTTATCAATAAATCATTCTACTAAAATCTTTCTAGTCGAGTATTCATATAAAAATTAATTTCTTAATATTTCAAATATGGGTACAAACAAAGAAATCAAAGTAAGGTAATCCGCAATTTAGTTATTTGATATAACAACAACAACAAATTTAGTAGACACTAATATGAAATATATGTGTAATACTTTTTGAATTATATCCCCGGAACAGCGGAGGGCATATCGAATGGCCATAATTACCGGACGAGACTCGAACCTGCTGTGACATGTGGCCTATATTACGACATACGACATTTAATTCCGAGTTACAAATGCGTTACGTCATTTCATATTTTTTTAGAAATCATTAGAGAGTGAGCCACCCTTACAGCGTAAATTAAATTAACTAATTAATTCCCTGAGTATGGAAACAGGATGATTACTAACTAAGTACCTACAATAAGTATTAGACGTTCTGAACATTTACAAGTAAGATAGAAGACTGGAAAGTGTTATTAACATAGTAGCACACTATGAACCTTTTTTTTTAAAGAGAAAATATTTGTCACACGCAATAAGTAAGGGCCGGAACAAGAAGGTAAAAACATAGTTGAAAGCCAAATACCTACAACTATTTTTTAAATGAACCCCACATTGTAATTAATACTTTAAGTGACACAAAGAACACCCATACTCGGAAAAATAATGTGTATTCACACAAGGCGTTGTTCCGTTTGAGATTTAAACATACTACACTTTATGCAGTAAAAAACGGCGTGGCGACCGCTTAAACCACTACACAGTAGTTTGTTTAAATAATCAAACGTTAATTATAAATATAATCCTGTCTGTATTAAAGTACTTCAAAACTGAATTCTATCTGGAAGTTATTCTATTTATGTATTTATTTGTTATTTATTTATCTTTATTGTACACACTTAATAGATAGAAAAAAAAGAAGAATTACAACATACAAATGTGACAATTAGCGGTCTTATCGCTCATGGCAATCTCTTACAGACAACCTTTATGCGGATAATTTGGTGACATTAATAAGGGTACCAGTAGTAGGGTGCACAAATCTCGGATCTGTTCAAATGTGAATATTTACAACAAAAAAAAACACCAAATTCAAAATATTCGTCATTCATATATAAATACACATCTACTATGTAAGTCATAGTTTACAATAACTCGCAGTGGCAGAGGTATAATAGTTCCAAGCAAGAAACAACATGTAAAATGAAAAGCAGCACTATTCAATCATGTTACCTACAGACGTAAGTATTTATCTGTAAGTAAAGTACAGTTTTACTTTGTTCGAGTTCTAATACTCTGGATACAGAACCTCACTAGTGAATCGTAGTAAATAAATGTGTTGTAAGCTTATCGTTCGAGAGTGTTTAACACTTGAACCGATGACGAATTACTTAAATACAAAACCACTAGTCAAAATAATCATATTTGAATTATTGGTAGATTTATATAAGTGTTATTTATCATGATGGATTAGTGTAAAACTTCTTGACATTATGTTACAATACATTTATTAATCATAAGAAGATAGATATTTCATTTTGAAGTGAAGAAATGAAATAAAATTTTTTTGTAGAGCAATTAGTAGTTTGTCGCGTGTCGACGCCGACGCATCCGTGTAATAATTTATAGCTTTACCGACCGCAAACCACCGCCCGCCCCGCATTATATGCCTACAAAAACTCTAATGTTTTATTTTCGCACTATGAGTCAGTGCGATTCAAACTCATGAGCCGAGTCTAAACAATACCGCACCAAATAATATCTGCACGTGTGTTTCACTTTGATAAGCTGAGATTGGTCACACCAATTTGTAATTAGTGCTTTATGATCTTTGATTTTAGTGTAAGCAATTTGTCTAACCACTTTTGTTTCTAGTTTGACTTCAAACAAATTGTTATGGATGTTGTCTATTGTTGTCAAGTGGAAAGGTTAATATTTCAATTGAACTACGTGAAAACTCGATTATACTGTTGGTAGGATAGTCGAATTCATACATTAACTGTTAAATAACAGACAAACAGGTACAACTACCAAATAAAACTTTGCCATGACAAAATACTGTCGATCATGTTTAATGCAGAGTTTGCAACATTCGCGGGTGAACCGGTTGTTCTTCATATTTTATTGTTGTTATCAATTAAGTTGACAAATGTAAAATCACTAACATGAAGTTTTAATAAAGGTACTGTAATATGTGATAATTTATTCGAAGTTATTGAGGAAGTGTAGGTATATGTATGTATAAATATATATATGTCTTCCTGTTTTAGTTTAGTTTCTAATTTGATTGAATTTAAAAATTAAAAGAAAATAGCCGTTTACATATACATATATACATAATATATATTCATTTCTACTCTAAAAACGTAACGAACGTAAAGAATTAAAATGAGTCATGTAATGAAAAGAAACGTATAAGACCCTTCAGTAAAGAGCAGAACGTAAACGTTTTGTCGTCGTGTGCGGCCCATCAGTGCATAGTTTCAACGGTATCTTTGGCGGGCAATGGGCCCTGAAGCGTACACGCAACGATTTCAGCACGCATTTCACGCCTTTTTTGTACGAACGAATGCGACACGTCCCCCGTATGAAGATTCTTAATAGCACGTGAAGTGACAACTGTTGGTTTAATTGCGGACATGAGTTATTAGTTGACACTGTTCAATGTAGGTAAACTCATATTTTTTATTTACATTTAAATCATTATATTCAAGATTATTAAGTTTATTTTTTGTCATTTTCCTTTAACATCCACAAAAAAATATTGAAATAACACAATTTTTTTATATTGACGCGGTTACCGACATATTATATGCATACATACCGACGCGCCCTGTTAGCAGAACTTTTTTGAAGCTTTTATAGTAGAATGCTTTCATATGGTTAGCTGAAATATTGAAAATTAGTAAACGAAATGACTACCAACTGATATAATAGACCAGAGACATTCATCAGTGACGTTCATTAACAACAATTTGAAGCAGGTAATGTCTTCCGATTCCGTAGACTATCATGAACAGAAAGACTTTCATTTTAATGCAGTTCATGAAAGATATGCCTGATAATCACTGTTCAAAATACTTAGACTGTCTTTAAGTATTAGAACAATCATACTGTACATTGTTGCAGCGAGATAATAATAATAGTAAGCCTTTTATTCCAAAATTTTACAATTTTTTTTTCTTTTTATTAATATCTAGTATTCTAATCATAATAAATCCCTAAGTTCGGTGTGCCTTACGACATAGGCCTCCTCTAACGTCTTCCACTGCTTCCTATCAGTTGCAATTCTTAGCCAAAGGGGACCTAGAGTTAGTTTTAGATCATCTTCCCATCTGCTCACTTTGTGACCTTGTTTGTTTGCTCCATTTTTCATGTTTACTACGGAGCATGTGCCAAGTCCATCTCCATTTTAGTTGGTCTATATGTGTTAGGATGTCGGTTAGCTCAGTTTTGCGTCTATTATCTACATTCTTTACTTTATCTTTTAACTTTAGCCATAGTATGCTCCTTTACATGGCTCGTTTACACTTTGCAAGTTTTTCTCTTAGAATTTTTGTCAAAGCCCAGGTTTCACAGCCATATGTGATGCAGGGAAGAATGCATGTATTAAAAGTTTTTTTCTTGATCTTGATGCTGAGTTCTTTGCTTTTCATTATTTCTTTCATAGCCCAAAATTTTTTCCACCCAGTAGCGATTCTTTTATCAATTTCTTTGGACATTTGGCCGCTTGTTGATATAATCTGTCCCAAATATATATATTCCTCAACATATTCAAGTTTTTGGCCGTTGATAATTATGTCTGCAGCTGTTGCGTTTGTCATCATTTTTATTTTAGTTGAATTAATTTCTAAATCTACTTCTGGGCTTCTGTCTGCTAGCGTTTGTATCTAGTAATCTTAGGTTCTCCGCCAATATGACCAGGTCATCAGCAAACCTTAGATGAGTTGGTCGCCATCCATTTATGTTTAGGAAAAGTATCCCCCAGAGATTCCAACTTGATGCCAGCTTTCCTCTCGCTGTAGATCTTTTTGATAACGTTTACATAAGCATACTGTACTCCCTGCTCCATAAGACTTTTCCATACAAACCTGTGTTTACGGCTGTCGAAGGCTTTTGAATAATCTATGAAGGCTAGGTAAATAAGTTTGTTGTACTCATTATATTTCTGTAGAAGGTGTTTAATGGTGTGTATATGGCCGATTGTGCTAAAGTTTTTCCTGAACCCTGCCTCTTCTACTGGTTGGTGTTCGTCGAGAGTGTTATACTCTATCTCGGCAGCCACCACTATACATTCGATATAACACGGCGACTTCGCTATAACAGTCATCATTATGAATACATTGAAAAGGTGCCTCAATACTCGATACTCTATTCAGTATGACTTTCGCAAAGACCTTATACACATTTGAAATGAGGGGTATAGTAGGGGGAGTTCCTTAAGAGTTTTGCGTGTACCTCCCGCTTTGGTAATGTGATTTTCTAAGATTTTGATTCTTCTATTTTTCCTGTATTTTCTCATGTTTACACGAATACATATGTTTAAGTGTGAAATATCTTTAATATCTGCCTTTTTCTTCTTTTTTGCTATTAAATTCCTTCTATCTTCTATTAATTTTAGAGTTTCATAGCTTAGATGGAATTTTTCGTTCTTATCAGTTTTAGTTTTTATCTGTTCTTGGAGCTTGCTTTATACTCTGGCATATTTTTTATTTAATTTCTTATTAGAAGTAACAATTTCCATCAACTCCTCGGTAGAGTCTTTTAGAACCTTCTCATTAATTTGTACTTGGTTAGTTAGAAATGCTTTCGGCTTAGGTTTTCTCGGAGTCTGCTCAGAAAGACAACATCGTACCATACGATGGTTAGTATTGAAGTTCAGGGTTTGTATTACACTCGTGTCACTGAACAGTCTAGCTTTGTTAGACAAGATGTAGTCTATCTCATTTCTAAGCTTTCCATCTAGAGATATCCAAGTCCATTTTGATTTGTGTTTTTTGCGGAATATGGAGTTTAACAGTGTTATGTTTGAGCAGGAACTCTACTAGTATTTCACCATTATTGCTTCGTTTGCCTCTTCCAAATTTTCCTATTATAAGTCCATCTCCAGGTTTTTGAGCACCTACTTGAACATTAAAATCTCCCATGATTACTATATCTGCTACAGTAGCTTGTTTCGTCGGTGAATAAACTTGAATAATGGTTCCCTGTTTTGCATATTTCGGTATGTTCATGTGAACTATTGCTATTCAGTCCGATATGCCTTCAAACCCAATTATTTGTTTTTTGAGTTTTGACTTTCTCATGAAGCCTACTCCTCTGTGTTCAGCCACTTTATCTTTGTAGAACATAACATAATGACTCTTCTCTTTTATTCCTTCACCCACTCTCCGCATCTCGCTTATACCCCATTTAATATTTTCGACAGCCAGCTCTTGCTCCTGTAAACTTTCTGGTGTTCTCAGCGTTCATGTGTTCAATGTGCAGAAATACAGATTATAAGTATTTCGCGTCTGTTTTGTTTCGTTTGGTGGAGGGTAACGGTCTTCTTCCCCCACGGTGACCAGCCGGCTTGGGGTGCGTTTTTTCTTTGTTGGTTTATATAAAGTTGTCGTTTTTGTTATGGTTTGGTTTCGGGTGCCGGTGGTCATCACGAGTTTTTTGGAGTGTCAGACAAAGATGATGTTTAAAGCACTCTATATACTGTTGTTAATTTATATTTACGGAGCACGGTAACGCATGTATTCACCATATGATCGCCGGAACCGGAAAAAACAGTGAGATAATAAGTGGTAATAAATGGAACATCAATCATCACACTTATAATAGCAAGTTATTATCAATTAACACTAATTACACTCGCACAAAATCTAATGGGTTTGATTTTGATCGCTATTTGTAAGAATTGAAGCACCACTGGTATGTAAAGTTCCTAGAGATTCTAGTTGAATCCTCAAGAACAATTGTCAGCTAGTATGATTGGAAACACTTATTCTATTCTTAACCTTTTTTTATGAACTATTATTGTTATGAATGAACAATGGCAGTTCACTGCTGAATATAGGCCTCTTCAATTTCACGCCACTTAGTTCAATCCTCGGCTCCAGAACCTGCTAGCCGTCTAACGCAGATGATTTCTCCACCTGGCTTGTGGACGTCGCACACTACGTTTGCCAAGACGCGGTCTCCATTCAAAAACCCGTTTACTCCTACGGTTATCAATTCTGCGGCTAATGTTGTCAGCCTACTGCCATTTCAGCTGGCTAATCCTGTGGGCTATGTTGTTAATCTTGGTTCTCTGTCGGATCACCTCATTTCTGAGGTGATCCCTTAGAAAAACGCCGAGCATAGCCCTCTTAATAGCACGCTGAGGGAGTTTGAATTTGTGGACCAGCCGCGGCGTGAGCGTCCACGTTACGGCTCCGTATGTCATGACGGATAGGACGCACTGATTGTAGACTTTTGCCTTTAGGCACTGTGGGATCGACGATGAAAAGAGCCGACAAAGATTCCCAAACATTGCCCAACCCAGTTGAAATCTGCTGTTCACCTCGTCCTCCAAGTTGTTTCTACCTAACTGCAAAGTCTGCCACACTCACTGTTACACATACTATTGAACAACTTCGAGAATGGCACCGTGTACTATAAATTAAATGGAGTATTATGAAAACAGCAGTGCACTGTGATTGTACGAAACATGTTGCTAGCAAGTAAGCATGCTGATGTACCATCAATCTTTTGTTAATCTTACTGCTTAACATTAGTAGAAATAATTATGTCTGGTATAATTATTGTGAATATTTTATATAATGAATTTGTAATTAGATTAAATTTAAGTATAAAATTTACTGTCAAAAATTGAACTGTCAAAGGTTGTCATGCATTCTTTTGCAAGAAATATTGCGATCGTTTTAAGCTTTTGACCATTTATCAAATCATCTTGAAGCTTGCTGTTAGGTAACGGTAATTGAGGCCTACCAATAGTGTATGAGTAAAATTTCTATTTACAACCTCATTGTCTTCCTCTTAGCCTATAGCTAATTGTTTCACCAGAAACAAGAAGTTCTGAAAATCTTTGGCAAGTAATTTTTTTAAATTTAATACTGATAAAATTGAACCTTTAGGTGTTGTTAGTCATATATAAATAAGCCCAATTTCAAAGCGTCTGTAAATTAAAATTACAGTACATTTTACTGAAAATTAATTTTCACTCAAATGTTAAGAACTTTAATAATAAACGATTTATAGTAATCACAATATGTTCTAGTACTTATTCAAAGCTATTAATTTATAAATAGGCCACCACAAATTAAGGGTTTTGTAAACCGCAAGAGCGATGAAGCGTTGGTTGATTTTTAATTAAAAAGTTTGTAACTCGAGTCAAGGCTAGTGTTAATGAATCAACGATTTCTGTTCGTTTCGATATTGCATTGTTTCCTGTCTCATTTATTAAGGGCCTGTATACATTTGTTTCAACATTTTATTTCCTCACAACCTCTTGTTACGACGACAGTTTTTAAGCAAATCTTGCTCATTATTTTAGTCCCGAATTTCAATATAATGCGACGGCAAAGTTTACACTGGTTACCTAAACTAATAAATATTGACAATAACTTAACATTAACTTTACATAGTATGATTTCAATGACAATTGGGACATTAATAAAAAAAGTATAGTTATTTATCCATTACCAGGTAAAATAAATTTGTCTTGATTTCTTTTAAATTAATACTTTTAAAAGTATTAATTTTAAAAAAATCATTTTTTTCAGTAAAAATAATTTCGTAAATTATTATTTATGCAGTTAATGTTGTTTTTGTTAAATATGACAGCTATAAACGTATTTACGGTACGACATAGGTATATTTTATTACAATATTCATTCAGTGACTGCCTCTGTGGCGTAGTGGTAGCGAATGCGACTGCTGTGCAAGAGGTCTCGGGTTCGATTCCTGAGTCGGACCAAATGTTTGTATGATCTGCAAATATTTGTTTCGGAGTTTGGGTGTTTTCTATGTATAATATGTATGTATTTACAAAAAAAAAGTATATAAGTATTAATATCAGTTGTCTAGTACTCATAGTACAAGCTATGCTTAGTTTGGGACTAGATGGCGTTGTGTGTTAAAATGTCTGAACAATATTTATTTATTTATTTATTTAATGAAATTTTAAGTTGTGAATGCATTGGGACCAAAGTGTAGGTCAGAAAAAATTTACTGTTTGTTTATCAATTTACTGATACATTATAAATAATGTGCTTTTTTCTAATAAGCATATTTGTTTTTTATGAGCAAAAAGTGTTTATTTATTATTTTAATTTTTTTATTAAATTCCTCGTTACTTGAAGCTTTTGTATTGTAATCTATAACATATTTTATTACTTTTTATTTACTCAGCAATCATTATAGACATTAAATTTCTATTAATTATAAAGAGAGTATCTATATTTAAACATCAAACTAAGTGGACTAACGAATTACCTATGCGCGTTCGTAAGGTAAGCTTTGTTATGCAAAGTTAGTCGGTGTGGAGGAGCGTTTACGAAGGTGCTTACGAAATACGGCCTTGTTTACGCTAAATACCTTAGACAATAGTGTTTACCTACTAAATGACACGTTCATTGAATTATAAATAAGCTTAGACATAATTATCTACTGTTTTTAATTACAATTTAATGTTACGCAATGGTCATAACGATAGAAAACAGTGATAACTGTCAAACCATTAAAAATAACTAAATATACATTTCTCGACATAGGGAAAAGATAACTTAATGTAGTACCTACCTAGTGAATGAATGCTATGGGTATAGGATTGACGTATGACGCTCTGAGTGTAAGGGCGTATCTGCTCTATGATGAGTTTAATTTCCGATATACAATAAAACAGGAGCAATTCGAATGCAGTTATTAGAGATTTTGAAGTAATATGTACGTGGATACCAATTTACAACCTCATTGAAAAATGTTTATCAAATAATATTAATCTTGACTACACGGTTGGCCTAGTGGTTTCAGTGGTCGTCACACCGCTTCCTACTACGCCAAGTGTTGTGGGTTCAAATCCTACCTGGGACAACACTTTGTGTGATCCATAAATTGTTGTTCTAAGACTGGGTGTACTTTGTGTCCGTTTCATGTATGTTTGTAAAGATCCCCGCGACTCAGGAATTCATATTCCTAATGCGGGAGTTGTCTTTTATAAAGAAAAAAAAGAAAAAAAAAAGAAAAATCCAAAAAAATAAAACACTATATTTGTAGGTACATGTCAAATATATCTTAAAGTCGTTATGTCTGACCGGTTATTTAAAAATACTGAAAAATAATATAAAATATATTGAAAATGTGTTCTATACACGAACTCAGATCGACACTGCAATTAACTCACACAAATATGTAGTAAAATTTTCTTGGTGTGCTTACAAACTCCGCCCCTGACAATTTTTGACCAATCGCCGTCCGCAGTAGGCATAGATCGTTGTGGCAACACGCCTCATGTTTTTTGTTACGCAACAGCGACTCAGGCGCGACTCACACATTGTTAAATGTAAACGTTCTGCGCTTTGAAGATACCTGATCCAAGCCATCGTGCTGTCTCGTTTTCTCCCGGTAGAACTCGATTCGCCTTTACGGACAAAAATTGAAAAAATCCTGTTGTAAACACCATATTCTTAATGCGTACTATTTTGAATATATATTGTTAACATATAATAAATATTACATCTCAATTTCTAAGTTTTTATTTAAACTTTAGAAACCGACTATAGTTCAGTCGGCAAGAGAAATCGGCAGGTAGAAAGAGACGAACGATCAGACAAAGGCTCCAAAGGTTTCGGAGGCGGCCAGATTGACCATTTTTTGTTGGTCCGTTGATTGTGAAAGATTACACTTGAGAGTCGAAATACATCTTTTCATCACACGTCAGTGGGCACTGAGCTGTCTTCAAAGTAACAGGGATTAGATACACGTAGTTTTCTTTGCGTAAATATGTCTCCGTCCATACCGTGATAGTGAAAGACTGAAATAGTGATCTTTTGGACTTTTGCATGTGTTTGGACCAATTTTGGTGTGAAGAGCCCACCATACTCATCTGGCTCTTAATTATCCACGTCGATGGCTGTCTCAACACTCAATATGACTCCGTACTTTACCGGATACTCTTTTCAAGGTATATTTTTAGTTTAAATGAGAATATTTATTAAGTTAAAAATTCCTAATTACACATAATTTCTTATTTTATACATTTTCGCAAATCATTCCTGATTTGATTTGCCTTGTTTATGTACTAATTCAGAACAACAGTAATTACACGCTTTTGATTAGCTTCACTTGTATGTTTGTATGTATGTATGTTTGTTTGTAACCGACTTTTCGGGCGCGATGTTGACCCACATTAAGCCGCCAGATTTCGTTCGAACTTTGTAGATTTATCGAGGACCGATGACAATACACTAATTTGATAAAATTATTCCATTTTTCGATTTGCAAAATAAGACTTTTGTTAATTTAAATAATTTTCATCTATAGTGGATAAGGCAGAAATTTTAATTTCCAACCATTATCTTTAACCGATTTATCTATTGACAACTGAAAATAATTACAGTTACTTGTAGTTATCACGGAATTAATAGTCGATTAGTACAAATAATAGTTTAAAATTTAAAAAAAAAGCTATTATAAATAAACCAAACTAAAAAGTAGAAAATAGATAATAGTCTAAAAAAAAAACTAAAAGACACGCTTTTTATAGAAAACCGAACTAAAAATATAGAAAATAAGCTTTAATAAATTTAAATTAAGAATAGTGTTAAAAATTTCAATAAATATAAATTAATAATAGTGTAAATAAAAAAAAACTAAAATTATTTTTAAAAAAGCGTGGTGTGCTTTTTTTGGGTGACTCTGTATTCGGCTGAATAGAATATAACCGGCAAAAGTAGTCTGTTGCAAGGTTTATAATCATAATGCGTGTAGTGGTTAGTCGATCTTTGTCTATTAATTTTGGTATCCATTCTTTTCCCTTCTCTCGGAGTTCCTTAAGAGCTTTGCGTGTATCTCCCGTTTTGGTAATGTGATTTTCTAGGGTTTTGATTCTTCTATTTTGCCTGTATTTTCTCATGTTTACACGAATACATTTGTTTAAGTGTGAAATATCTTTAATATCTTCCTTTTTCTTCTTTTTTGCTATTAAATTCCTTCTATCTTCTATTAATTTTAGAGTTTCATAGCTTAGATGGAATTCTTTGTTCTTATCAGTTTTAGTTTTTATCTGTTCTTGGAGCTTGCTTTCTACTCTGGCATATTTTCATTTAATTTTTTATTGGAAGTAACAATTCCCATCATTTCCTCGGTAGAGTCTTCAAGAACCTTCTCATTAATTTGTAAGTGGTTAGTAAATAATAGTTTAAAATTAAAAAAACAAGCTATTATAAATAAACCAAACTAAAAATATAGAAAATAAGTTTTAATAAATTTACATTAAGAATAGTGTTAATAATTTCAATAAATATAATTTAATAATAGTGTAAATAAAAAAAACAATAATTATTCTAAAAAAAGCGTGGGGAGCCTTTTAAGATATTATCAAAATGATAATCAGTCTACTCATATCTGTCAATAAATTATTTATAACTATTGACACCATGCACCCCACGCTTTTTTTAAATAAAATATTTTTTTTTTATTTACACTATAATTAATTTATTTTTATTAAAATTTTTAACACTATTCTTAATTTAAATTTATTAAAACTTATTTTCTATTTTTTAGTTCGGTTATCTATAAAAAGCGTGTTTTTTAGTTTTTTTAAACTATTATTTATTTTTCTGAACTTTCTTTATTTATATTCGGGTTCTTTAAATAAATACATTTATGTTAAGTTTTTAAAATAAGCATGTTTTTAGATACTTACTCAATTATCTTTACTGATGTAGTGTTTTCCTAAAATCTTTCCTAAAATCAGAGGACTCCAGAACTGTTAATGGTGTTGTTGTAGTTGTAGTGTGTGTGTATAGTTTAAAAGCCTAGCAATAAATATAAAATGTTGTTTCAACCATGGTTAGGTGATATTTAGCAGCTGATTATAAATTAGTTACAAAAGTTAGAATTTTAACTTATAGCATAAAAACGGAACACCGTATTCGGATTTTATGGGTTTATGGCCCGAAAAGGCCCGACCATAAATTCATAAAATCAAGCAGAAATTACAAAATGTTCTTTAAAGCTACCTAGGCTAGCTTTTAAGTTAGAATAGCAATATTTAATTCCTACTGGCATTCATGCATAGCCGAATAAAAAACTACAAAAAAAAAACAAAAAAGCTTTCTTTAGAATCTTTCCTGAAATGGTCAAAGTGAGATCTGGTCTTTAAGCTATAGAAAGTGACTTACCTCTGTTTTTAAGGCAAAATTTCTGTCACAATGATCTATTGTCATACCTGTGACATTGTCCCAATGATTTTACTCTTAATTGTTAGAGAACAACTTAAATATTTATGATTGATAAAATTTCTATGTATGTATTTTATATAATTCTAATAAGCTTATCTTAACATTAATATATCTTATGTTTTATCCAAAATATTATTTATGTTAAAACCAATCCTTGAACAAAACTTAATTATCACTATGCAACGTCATAGCATAAGTTTCAACATCAATATTTAGTATGTACTCGTTTGTATAAATGTAACATAAAGTCTCCGCGTCATATATATAAAATTAAAATTATAATATTAATCAATGTATATACTTTGTATTTTAATCTACTATATGGGTAGGAATATATTTTTAATTATAGAATACTAAATTTACGACACCTATTTAAAAATTAAAAATTATTACCCATCGTTAAATGACTGAATAACTTTTGTTTTCTAAGCCCATTGTAGTTCCATTGTATCCCAGTTTTATTACCGTTGACATTGTTTGTGAGTTTCATGGACAAGTTTCTAAAAACATTTTTTATGCTAAGTGAACCCAACACAGTTCCTTGTTCTAATTTAAAATTATTTTCCAAAACACCTCTGTCTATTTAGACCTCTGTCTATTATTAAGAAATTAGTAAAACGAATGACGATAATGTGTATTTTATTTCATAGGGTTTTTAAATTAAATATGCTATTGTTTCCCCTCAGACCGCACTTTAATATCATTTCAAAGGCTTACCGAGTATAAATAACAACGAATAATGCTTCAAATATCTCTCGCACACGGTTTGACACATAAATCATTACCATACGAAAACATTTAAACTGTATTGTTAAAAATGTCACTTCGACTTATGACCTGCTTCCTCTAAGGCAAATTAAACATATTTGAAGAGAAGGAAAGAAAAAAATAGAAGGAGATAAACATATTTGAAAGGGTTCAGAGGAGAGAGCAATAACATTAAAGAATGCCGACGACATTGGTACAGATTACCTGTCACATGTTTTCTTCTTATCGGGCATGTATTATATGTCGAATTACTGTAGAAAACACTATATATAAAATGGATGTTTTTTTCTTAGTATGCTTCGGATTAAAACAGTTGTTTAAACAATGTTTTGATAGTATTCTATTCAATATAATCGAGTTTTATTATTGCTTTAAAGTATAACATAGAAACTCTGGTCATCCAAAATGTTCAGATACGTGGTTTTGAAGAATGAGTCACGTCTGTTGTACACTGAGACGGCAGCGGCGGCGCGGCGCGAAGCCTTCTTTGAATTATTAAAAATGATTCGATTTTTTAATTCGACTTCAAATTATATGACTTTCTGAAGTATAAATCGGGATTAATGTCTTATAAGTCAATCTGATGTGTCCGTGAATATCACAGAACGTTTGTTCAATGCTTTAAGAGGATGGAAGATTATTATTTACCAAGATGCCATTTGTACTTTGTAAAAATTAAATACTGTTTTGGAACGAAGTTCCTTACAGCAGGCTTGGAGGGGATAGGGTTTTTGCTGCGCGACCGAACTGAAAAAAATGTGATAGTTAAACCGTAAGAAAAAATCCGTGGAAAAATGTGTGTGGAATAAACCCGTTAAATGAGACGTGCGCAGGCGCGATAGTCGTAAAAACAAGTGAACTAAGTGAACAAGTGGCTTGAATGCAATTGACAGTGATAATAGTGAAATTATTAATAATTTCACTATTATCACTGTCAATTGCATTCAAGCCACTTGTTCACTTAGTTCACTTGTTTTTACGACTATCGCGCCTGCGCACGTCTCA